>MU260587.1:42500-47500 GCA_020310875.1 Ceratopteris richardii
TGGGAGTAGAATGATAGAGCTATGGAGTAAGCTCTTCAATCTCTACAAAATGACATGAAGTGGTCACGTACAAGGCTTGCTAATCGCCTCTTCCTTCTTGCTCCTTTTATAGCTATTGTTGGAGGGAGTTTTGAATTCGAATTCGAATGGCTCCACCTAAAAGTGATCCCCAAAGTTAGGAGATATTCCCTCAGCTCAAAAAGTCGTGGGTTTTGGTAGTTAGAGCCATGAAATTGCTTTTACATCATGCATGAGGTAAGCCATCCTTTTTCTTTTTTCAATTACAAGAGATAAAAATGAACTCTTTTACAAGAGGTGTTCACATGACTACTCATGTGACTTACAAATGAGGATAATATCAAGCATATCAAGCATGTAGGCTTGGGTAAAATGCACCAACAGCTCCCCCTCAAGCCTAACATGCTTGGCCTCCAAATAAGTCTTCAATTGTCCTTGATTTCCTGCAAGCCAATCATCAACTTGAATCTACTTAAATTTGTACCATCAAGAGCTTTAGTCAACATGTCTGCACATTGCATATCTGTAGAGACATAGGATAGTTGAATATCCTTGCTCATTAGCTTCTCCCTTACATAATGGTAGTGGACTTCAATATGCTTGGTTCTAGCATGGTATACCGGATTAGCTGCAAGATGTAGTGAGCTTGTGTTGTCACCAAAAATGTGAGGTGTTGAAGAATGAAGTCCAAGATCTGTGTACAAAGACTTTAACCACATGATTTCTTGAGTTGCGTTAGCCAAACCTCTATATTCGGCTTCGGTAGAAGATAATGCCACGGTTGGTTGCTTCTTCGATGACCAAGAAATAATTTTTGAACCTGCAAATGATATATACCCGGATGTGCTTCTTCTATCATCTCTAGATCCGGCCCAATCTGCATCTGAGTAGACCTTTAGCTCAATATCTGAAGTATATGAATAGAACAAACCTTCATTCATGGTCCCCTTTAGGTACTTGAGGACTCTCTTGGCCGCTTCCATATGTGGTCTTCTCGGCTTATGCATAAACTGACTCAATATGCTAACACTATAGCATATATCCACCCTTGTGAGTGTTGCATAGTTCAAACTTCCAACCAAGCTTTGATAGCTTGTGATGTCTTCAATTGGCTCTCCTTCATAAGCACTAAGCTTATGATTTTGCTCCATAGGTGTACCTGCACACTTGGTATTTTCCATCTTGAACTTGACGAGCATGTCATGAACATACTTCCTTTGTGTGATGTATATACCTGAATCTGTGTAGATCAACTCCAATCCAAGAAAATAAGTGAGTGGTCCGAGATCACTTATTTTGAACTCCTCCTTCATTTGACTCTTTACCTGTTTGATTCCTTCAAGGTCATTGCCTGTAATGATAATATCATCAACATACACACATAAATAGATCACTTCAGATCCATTCCTCTTTATGAACAAAGTGTGAAGAGATGGATAGGTATGTGCTTGAAGATGAAGAGGTGTTGCAAAATCCTTGATCTACACCAGCCAAATGAACTCCAGGAGTATATGGTGGGCCCTTTTAGCTTGCCAATTGATGTATTAGACACCCTATGTACCTTGGAAGATCACTCTCAAAAAGATAGATCAAAACAGATAAGTTGGAGTTAGCTCAGAGGTGAAAACTTGCTATTCTTGGTTCATACACCTGTCCAGTGTTTTGCATAATTCTCTGAGCACAACAGCAATTAGCTTAATTCCTCTTGGGGAAGTCTAGGTAGCTTAAAGAGCTAACTTTAAAGAGTAATCTCATAAAAAATAATGAACCACACACTGAGAATGAGTTTTAACAACTGATGACATCATCCCGATTTTCACGGGCTGCTATAGTTTGAGACTAGTGAGCAGAAAAATAAAGATAACTCAAAATGTAGGAATCCAATGATTATGAAAATTTGTATGGTTATACTAAACAGTAAGCTGAATCTAACAAGCATTCAATCATTGAATTTGGATGAGTAACCACTGCGAAATGGCTCTGACAAGGTGAGTGAAAAAGTCGGGTACCTGACAGAGAAGTGAAGATGAACAGACCCTGTTGACTTCAAATGAACATAACTGAAGATTGCAACATGCAAATGACATGAAAATTGTGAGCATATAGTAGACTTACAGAGCTAACTTTACCAAGTTAAATCACTGAAAATGATGCACCAAGCTCAGAGAAAACATCTCTGCAAGCTGACTGAGAAAACTGAGAGTAATGGCAGTGAGTAGTACACTTCACAAGAACATGGAAAGATGAACTCAAATAATCATGAAAATGAAAGTATATTGCTTGTACAATACAATGAATTACTGATACATATGTGTGCCTTGTAATCACACCTTGATATGGCATAAAGCTCAGCTCTTGGAGGTCTTCACGTAGGTCTCTCTAACCACGACTAAAACTGCCATCTATTTATAGTTGAGTTTGGGAGGCTAACTTCCCTCAATCACTCTCCAATCAATCAATGATTGATTTGATTCTCTACCTACCACAAATCACGAATTCGTGGTTCCTCTTTCCATTCTTGATCAAGTGGACTCAACCACTTAAGATTCTCTTACTTTTACATTAAGTAAACTCTTCAAAAGTTACAAGAGGTAGTTCACAAGTGAACTTTACATAGTCTTCATTTTAAGGCTTTTTCTATGACTTTGTGGGACTCAAGCCAATACTTAGGCTTGTCATAGACTTGCTCCAACACAAAGAGGTATCCGCCTTGCTAGCTTTGAATCCTTGGTCCTGCAAATAAGTCACCAATCTGAAATTCCAAGCTCTTGGAGCTTGCTTCAATCCATACAAAGCTTTCTTTAGTTTGCATACATAGTTAGGATGATGTGCATCCTCATATCCAGGAGGTTGTGCCATATACACTTCCTCAGAAATCCATCCATTCAAGAAAGCATTCTTTACATCAAGTTGATAAAGATTCCAATTTCTAGATGCAGCAAGACTAATGAGAACCCTAATTGTAGGCATTTTTGCAACAAGAGAGAAATTCTCCTCATAATCAATACCATGGGTTTGAGCAAACCCTTTAGCAACTAACCTTGCTTTGTGTCTATTTATACTTCCATCTGGATTCCTCTTGATTTTTTATATCCATCGAGATCCAATTACCTTCATAGATGGCTTGTTAGGTACAAGCTCCCAGGTGTCATTCTCCTTTAAGGCTTCCATTTCTTCATCCATTGCATCTCTCCAAGCTTTCTTGCTTTGTGCTTCTTCGAATGTGGTAGGTTCTTCATTGGTTGAATCCTTTGCAATGTAGATTGAGTGCTTCGTGACCAAAGAAGTATCATAACCAAACCTCTCTGGTTTCTTCTTCTCCCTCGAAGACCTTCTAAGTGGTTGATGTGAGCTCTTGGGTCCATATGTAGCATCCTGCATCTTTGCTTTACCTTTGCTCTTCCATAGCTTTAGTCTTTCCAAGTCTTCTAGGTCAATCTCCGAATCACTTTCTTCAATCTTCTTTGGCTCCTTTGGTTGAAGTGATGGAAAATCTTCATCCAAGTCATATGGAAGCTTCACTTTCCTGTCATCATCAAACCATGATTTGTTTTCATCAAAAGTTACATCTCTACTCACAGAAAATCCTTTATTGGTTGGATTGTACAATCTATATCCTTTTTGGTTTTGGTCATAACCAATAAATACGCACTTCTCTGCCTTGGGATCCAATTTCCCTCTTACTTGAGAAGGAATGTGAGCATAGGCTAAGCATCCAAAGATTTTGCAATGCTCTAGACTAGGTCTTCTTCCATTCCACACTTCATATGGAGTGGTTCCATCTAGTGACTTAGATGGAAGTCTATTTTTGAGATATGTGGCTGTAGACACAGCCTCTGCCCATAGGTAGTTCGGCAATCCCTTTTTGTTGAGCATGGACCTTGCAGCTTCGACGATAGCTCTGTTCCTCCTCTCTGCTACACCATTGATTTCGGGTGTATACCTTGTAGTGACTTCCCTTTTAATGCCTCTTTCATGCAAGAAGGCATCAAATTCAGAAGAGAAGTATTCTCCTCCACCATCTGATCTGAGTCGTTTCAAAGTCCTACCTGTTTGGTTTTCAACAAGAGCAATATACTTCTTAAAGCAATTAAACACTTCATCCTTGTGCTTCATGAAAAACAGAATGGTCCACCTGCTACAATCATCTATGAAAGACACATAATATCTTGAGCCTGATATAGATGGCTCCTTACTTGGACCCCACACATCCGTGTGCACTAGATCCAAAGGATTTTGATACATATATCCTTTCTTATTGAAAGGTTGTCTATGAGCCTTGCCGAGTTGACAAGCTTCACACTTATAAATCATGTGTTGCCTTGTGATATTAGGCAAACCAAGTACACTTTGGTCCCTGCAAATTTGTTTGAGTGTCCTCTCACCAATGTGAGCAAGCCTTTTGTGCCATATCTCCAACTCTGTTAGAGTTTGAGATCCATAGCTAAACAAAGCTATGTTCTTTGTATCTTCCACTTCAAAAGTGAAAAGCCTTCCTGTCTTTTCTACTTTGGCAATCCTTTGAAAGCCTTGCCTTGGGTCTTCAACATATGCTCCAAATCGATTGAATCTAACCTGCAATCCTTTTTCAACAATCTGTCCAACACTTATTAAATTTTTGGTAATTGTAGGGACATACAAGACTTTGCTTAAGAGGTTCATATTCCCATCTGATGTCTTCACATTACCTATCTTCTCCACTGAGTGCTTTGTGTCATCTCCTATCTGCACTTCATGCTTGCTATGAGGATCTTCCAAATCAGAAAGTAAAGCCACATTTCCTGCTACATGGTTCGAGCATCCCGAATCAATGTAAAATATGTGATCATCATCCTTACCCTTCTTCGCTGATAGATTCATAATCAATAATGAATCTTCTTGACTTTGGTCCTCTGCATAGTTATTGTAATCTCTTCTTCCTCTATGGCCACTTTGATAGTTGTTGTTGTTGTTGTAATTGTTGTTGTAGTAGTTGTTGTTGT
>MU260587.1:55000-125000 GCA_020310875.1 Ceratopteris richardii
GGATTACTCTCTCATTGGCGATAATCTATACAAACGTGGTAAAGACGGTTACCTGAGACTATGTGTCCATGAGAGTGAGTATCTCAAGATCTTGGACACTGCTCACCAAGGTGTAGCAGGAGGACACTTTGGACCAGATCGGGTGATCAAGGCAATACTATTTGCGGGCTTCTGGTGGCCGACCCTTCACATGGATGCACATACCTATGTGAAACGGTGTGATGTCTGTCAGCGAACTCAGTATCCTATACGCAAAGATGAGATGCCACTGAAACCTATGATGGGTGGACGTGCATTCTCTAAGTGGGGAATAGACTTTGTAGGCCCTATTAAACCCCCAGCTAAGGGTTCACATGCTGAATATATCATTGTGGCCACGGATTATCTCACCAAGTGGGTGGAGGTAAAAGCTACGACAAAGAACGACGCTCAGACAACTGCTAAATTCTTGTTTGAAAATGTATTCACAAGATATGGGCTACCTATAGAGTTAGTAAGTGATAGAGGCACTCATTTCTTGAACGAAGTGATTGAAAATCTACTCCAAGAATTCTTGGTAGTTCATAAGAAGTCTGCCCCTTATCACCCTCAAGCTAATGGACAAGCCGAAAGCACCAACAAGATCTTATGCAATGTACTGACAAAATTAGTGAACACTAAACGCTCTGATTGGGACAAACAGTTGCACCATGCTGTTTGGGCATACCGAGTCGCCTACAAGACGGTACTCCAAGCCACCCCCTTTCAGATGGTATTTGGCCAAAACGCGGTGCTACCCTTGGACTTCTTGATACCTACATTGAAAGTAGCACAAGAGCACGAATGGACGAGTCATGAACTCTCCTCTAGACTTTTTGACCTTGAACGATTAGGAGAAACAAGACTGAGAGCAGCTGCAGGGATATATGCAGCTAAGAAACAACAGAAGGCATACTTTGATGCCCATGTGAAGGATAAGGGCTTGAAAGCAGGAGATCTAGTTTTAGTCTACACACTGAAACAACACGCAAGGAAGCTAGAAGAGAGAGGCTACGGACCTATGATAATCAATAGGATCTCCACGAGTGGAGCAGTACAACTAGCCACTTTAGAGGGTGATGTTCTCCCAAACTATATAAGCGGATGCAGAGTCAAGTTGTATCAGGAACCCCTCACGGAGGAAATGCTAAGTCGACTCAATACTGCTAAGCAATGTAAAGAGGAGGAAAAACGAATTCGAGAAGAAGCTCAAACAGAAGCCCTAGAGCGCATACGGAGAATGAAATTAAGAAGACAAGGTAGAGAGACCCTAGGCAAGATACATATGCAGATCAAGGATACGACGTGGCTATGTGTGAAGTTTCCGGTGTTAGCTCACATAGGATAACTGATCGACGTCCTTTCATAACCTTAGATATAGGGCAAGGAAAGAGTGCAAGGACTGTAAGAGCCTTGATTGACTCAGGTGCAGCCACTAGTGCTGTTAAATTGTCTCACTGTCAAGAGTTGCAATTAACTGTCAATCCTGTGGAAGCATATCTCATAGGATTGGGAGGCGTGGAAACCCCTTGCATGGGCGAGGTGGAACTTCCGCTCTATATTCATGATGAGGCAATGACAGTTTAAGTACTAGTGTGTCAAGATGAGGACCTCACTGAACCCCTTGTCTTGGGTCAAGACTGGATCTATGACCAAGCAGTCAACTTGAACCTAAGAAGTGGACTTCTTCAGGTATGGGTCAATCGTAGTCGAATTACAGTAGAGTTAGATAATGGAGCACTCAAGGAACTAGGAAAGGCACACACTCCTGATCCTTCCAGGAGTACACATGAAGATGACCATGTTGTTCTTGTCCAAAACTATGTGTTGCAGAGGAATGATGGTTGCAAAAAAGGAGTCAGGGATGCAACGGAATTCCCTTCTTTTCCAAAGGCCAGAGGGAGGCAGCAACCAAAGGTGGATCAACAACAGAAGAAGCAGAGTACTACCTATGTCGGAGATCAAAAGTACCTGCGCAGCAAAACGTCTCAGCTATTGAAACAAGTGTGGGTACGGAAAGGCGAACACCCGGTTGCACTCAAGCCAACCACACGGGCAAAGCCTCTTATTAGTAACCAACAACACGACACTAATAAGACGTCTTTCAGAAGTTCTTCTGCTAACGTGAAGTCTATTTGGGTGCCCAAGAAGTCGATGAAGGCCAGCCCACAATCAAGACAAATTTGGGTGCCTAAGGCTTGCTTGCGGGCTCAAATAACCCCACACAATTCACATCATACACGACAGGGTTCACTCGCTCAAGCAGCCGCCACCCACTCTTCTCTGATACACTCGAACACACTGCCACCTAGAAGCACGCACAGACTCACTCGTAGATGGGTCCCTAAACAGCCCCCTTTTTCAAGTAAATACCCTATCACACTCTCCAGAGCCTCCACAAAGTCAAAATCCAAACCTATCCGTTGCATTTGGCAACCTAAAACTTGTAATAAACCCCCGGACCCCAATTGTAAATCCATGTCCACCTACTAACTACTTCACTCTCACATCACATCATTCCGCTTAGCTCGTAGGTCTACCCAATTTCTAACTACACACACTAGCACCGAGCACTTATTAACCCCTAACCTCTCCCGAACTTTAGGTTAATGTTGTAACAGGGGACACCGTGTCATTTTTGTGTCCATTGCAATGTTAACATTTATTCATATATTCTCACAAAACCAGCTGCGAAGTTTTCAACATGGCTGAGGCAGCAGGAACTAGCTCTCACACAGAAACAAGCCCGCAAGTGGTGGACTTAGACAGTTTACCCGTTTTGCCTGAGACAAATGAAAGACCAGAAGAATTGCGGGCAATCAAAATCATACCTATTGCGGACCCTCCGCATGGCCACACCATGCCCGTAGGAAAGACTTCCCACTGGTTTACTGAAGTGGCAGGACCCTTGGGTGAGGGAACGTACCTATGGGAATCAGAGTTGGACTTCAATGGGAAGCAAGGCAGATATCATTTCTTTACAAGAGAATTCGAGAAGTTACAAAATGCAGAAGGTCTATGTTCGATATGGGCAAAGGCAAGATTGGATGCATATTTCAGTGCACGGCTCCCAAAGCCTGACTTCATGCGATGCTACTATCTCATCAACACCTTGACTCCAAACCAGAACCCAAAAGGTGCAAGCTCATTTGTGATTCCATCTCTGACAAAGGGGAATGAGCTCAAGAGGTTCAGGCTATCAAACAACTTGGTGAGAGAGGCTCTAGATATGCGCAGAATGCATATTCCTACAGAGAAGGAAAACCTAGTACCGGATTACATGAAGAATCGAAGTCTCACCAAACTCAAGGACATGGTGTCCATGACGCCTAATATTGCGATACACCTTCGCATGTGCATGCAACACTTTGCTTTTCCTGCACAAGATAGATTCACCATGCCGCCCAAAAAGATTTGGTTTAGTTTGTATCTGGCAGAGACACAGAGCCTCACCATCAACTTACCCCACTGGATAATTGATCAGATACACCTAGCTCACAAACGACGGCCGTGGAAACAGGTCTTATATGGTTGCTGTGCTCTGACGAGAATCATTTATAGGTGTTTGGCTTATGACATCCCTATTCAACGGGCCCTAATGTGGAATCCTGTAGAGCAGTTTAGAGGCAGGACATCCACTGGACCCCCTTCTAAGAAGATGAGAGGCACTATCCAAGTCCCATGTGCTCAACCACGTGGAGCCACCCTAACACCAGACGTCACCCCTCCACCCCGAAGAGTCCGACCATTCACACTCCGACTTCCAAGACGCAGCACCGATGGTTCTACCTTGATATTCCCTCCCATCCCAACCGATCTTGAATTTCCTAGTGGTGCACCTTTGGAAGAACTCACGAATGAAGATTTCGAACAATTATTACAAGATGTAGAGCTGGAGGCAGAAGAGGCACAACAAGTGGAGAATGTGCAAACACAGGCAACAACCTCCCAAGCACCTGTCACCACAGTTGAAGTGGATGATGAGGATGATGAAGATGAAGAACAGGAGGAAGATGAGGAGAATTATGATCAAGAGCATCAAGATGAGCAACAAGAAGTGCCAGAACTTGTAGGTGCACCAGCATATACAACTCAACTACAAAGGTTATACGACACAATCAAAGCAGTACAAGAAAGGCATCAACTCTCTCTTGTGTCAGGTCAAGCTTTGATGCAAGAAATGCTATCAGATGATGGGGTGGATCAACATTCCATTGACACTCTCAAATTAGTGTCAGAATCTTTAGGAGTTCCGGAGGCTGTCCACACTGCAGTTCGCCAGTCCGTGAGGTATGACAAATGCAGAGTTGACACATTACCACGCGCAGGTAAGACTATCAGGATACCCGTCACAGAACAAGAAGTACCCATTGAAACCACAGCTACCCCCACCACCACCACTGACCTCTCTGCTGAAACCTTCGTTCAGGCATCACCCATCTCACCCCAGCATCCTCCATCACCACCTTCTCCACCCCCACCACCACCTCCCACCATGGAAGAAACGACAGTCATCACCTCTACCTCCACTTATAACCCATCCTCATTCACATCATTCTCATTTCGAGAACCCACCTCACAAGAAACCCTCTTCTCATTCGTCACCAATCCCTTGTACACTTCAACCCTTCTATCCTCCGAACCCATAACTGGCCATCCCATAATTCCAAGTGTGGTTGGAAACCCGGCACCCACCGAAGGCACCCTGTGTTTCCCATCCTATCCCCCAATATGGGTACCTCCATTCCATGACCCTCACTTCCCATCTGGCCCCTACACCTCTTTCAACCTGACCGCACCACCCCAATACCCGTCCTTTGTGGAGCAGTTCATCCACTCTCCAATGTTTCAGAGGCACATTTCTCCGATGTTCGCAACGACATCAATTTACACGAACACCACACTCACTTCACCTACCATACCCACCTACATGGTAGCCCCTGTACACACCACCTTGTCTGACCCAATGGACATTTCACCAACCATAGCACCTCTCCCCACGATTCCACCATCTTCCCCTCCCTTACCCCCCACCTCACCACTCACATCATTGGCACACACAGCATTCACTACCCCCCTACCCAATCCCACCTCCCTTGCAATTCAAACTTTTCCCCTTGCATCTCATAATGTAAATAGCACGTTCAACACATTACTTCAGTGTACACATCAACTACAACAAGAATACCATCAATTGGAAGAACGCACTGCTGCCCTCCAGGCAGAATCTCAACGTCTGCAAGCTAGAGTCACCACTCTTGAAGCTGATTACCAAACGCTCCTAACCGAGCATACCACCTTACAGCAGGCTCACTCCGAATTGGAATCAAAGACACCAACAGTAGATGATCAAGCAATCAAGGAACTAGAAACAGTGCTCCAAGCGCAAATGATATCTAATGCTACACTCAGACGCAACATTGGGCTATTAAGGAAGCATATGGCAGCAGCACTAGAAGAGAACAAGAGACTTCAACAACAAAACCAAGACAACTTTGAAGCGGCTATGGAAGGAACTGTAGGAGCAACCATTAGCCCTACCAGATATAGAGCAGTCCCATCGGAAGACATTCGCATCTTACTTGAGGAGCATGCAAATTTCTTGGAGTCATATGAAAAGTTAGAGACTGAATGTGCAGACCTAAAGAAACAGATAGCCAGTGCCCCCATAGCTCAACAGGAGCCGGTAACCTTGCAACACTCTACAGAAGAAGTAGAGACCCTTCAAAAACAGGTGGCAGAACTCCAAGCACGCCTCTTACCATATGAAAGGCCACCCTCGCCCATTGAAGAACCAGAACCTGAAACAGTAGTGGAAATCCCCGTCGATGACAGCTATGAAGAGCCATATGAGCCGATGCCGACACCCGGTGGTCGAACTACAGAGGAAGGACAAGACACTTTAGAAATTCAAGTTCCAGATTGGGTCAAAAGGGTCGAGAAAGTGGGTAAGACACATGATGATCGTGTGGCCGTGCAAATGCAATCTCTCACAAATTTGGAAGAAACTGTCCTTCGGTCTTCCTACTTTCAAAACCTATCCCATCAACGGTTAATCACAACATCAGAGTCGCAATACATGCCTTATTTTGTCTTACTACATGATTATAATGCAGAAGTCAAAAGACATACAGGGAAGGAGCCCACATTCGCCACTCAATTTGAGCTAGGGGATTTACCGACAGATGCACGTGCTGGCTCGATCTTCCAACCTAATTGGCGTGCACGTCTACTAACCGATTACCCAGAGATGATGAGCACCTGGGCAACCATGCCACTATATATCAAGTAGAATCCATGCTATTGCCCAGTGGTACGTCGCAGATCCTGGCAAGCATTTGCAATCAAGGTACGCAACAATAAAGAATGCTCGGCTTGGGTTAACTATCCATATTTTGCTCCACCTCGAGGGACCCCAACCGTAGCCTACATGATATCAACAATTCGGCACTGGTCTACACGTCTAAATAATGTACCCGACATAGCAG
Organism: Ceratopteris richardii; assembly: GCA_020310875.1. Lineage (NCBI taxonomy): Eukaryota > Viridiplantae > Streptophyta > Polypodiopsida > Polypodiales > Pteridaceae > Ceratopteris > Ceratopteris richardii. The sequence continues at coordinate 61,507 of MU260587.1, forward strand.
CGAAAATGTGTATGAAGATATTCGAGCTCATGACCATTGTCTTCAAAACCTTTCGGAATGTACAAGCTCCATACATCTCTGCCCCTGGATTCTCTCAAGGTAACAAGGATTTAGTCTACGACATGAGCCAGACTCCCTCGGTTACTATAATCTTTGCTTGGCATGCACGAATAAAGTACTTACCTGCATGCTTCAAGCAGACATTTGAGGAAATGTTCTCTACGGGATTCTAGGAATATCATTCAGAAATTTTCATTCCCAGACCCACACATTTGCTACACCTATTCGCAATAGAACAAGCGATCCATGCAGATCAGTTACATCTGCCACATCCGGACATTCCAGGACCAATTGATTGGGATCGTATGATAACAGATTTGGCCAGAGGACTACTCATACAAGAACATCAGCTTGCCACTCAGGTTGTGGAATATTACATCCAACACTCCCAGCAACAAGGGTCTGTCAGGGACGACAGACGCGAGAGAGGGGGGGGTGTTGAGAGCAGTATGGGCACCCAAGGACTGACTAGACAAGGAAGCCAGCGGAGAGAGTCAGAGCGAGGTGAAGGAGTAAGTAGACAAAGCAGTCGACGCAAATCTGGTAGATAGGCCCTTCAAATTTTTCCAAATCAACATCTTTATAACAGTGATTCTTATCACTAACAATCATTGTAAATACCATTTCATATTTTTGTAGCTCCAATTTGTGCAAGCCATGGAGTCCTTGAGCTTGAGGAGCCTTAGAAGTACCTACATATCAATCTTCGTATTTTTTAGACTCCGTTTAAGCCCTCAAATTGGCCCTGGAACCTAATTTTTAACTAGGTCGGACACTAGGTCTGGACAGGGCCAAAACTTAGTCAAAAACTATAAAAAGAGCTAGAGAGCTCATTTTTGAGGTTAGATTGTAATTGAAATGAACTTGTAGGAGCTTTTTGAAAGTAATCTAAGAACTCCATTGCTTCTCACTCTTTGTCTTGCCGTGTGTGCGCGTGTGTGTGTATGTGTGTGCATGCTTGTGTGCTTCTCACTCACGCATGTTGATGTATGAAACACCACAAGAAATGAATTAAGGTGACACTAGAACACCTCTATGGTCACCATTAACTCATTGCCACTCCAAACTTTGAGAAATGATAGCCTAAAGTGAGAACTTTGCTTCTACAAAAATTCCTAGTCACCGAAATGACATACCTTCAGTATTTTGCTAATTTCTCCTAGCTCAAGTATTATTTCTCCATGAAACTTTATAGGCTGAAACTAGAAGAGTAGAGCTTTCCAACAAGCTATCATATGCATCAAACGGATCTCTAGAACTCAAGTTATGGCTCTCACAAGATGACCCTGTATGACCTTCCAAAACTGGAAATCTTACCTGTTTTAGTAAGAGCGCCTGTTTAAAATTAGAATTCGATGCCTAGCATCGACTTGCAACGAGAATTCGATGCCGGGCATCAACTTGGAGTGTTTTTGGCCACTTTTCAGCAAGGATTCGATGCCAGGCATCGACTTCCCACATAAAGTCTTGATCTTTTGGACACCAAAACTTTAGGTGATTTCATGCACACTTAGAATATGACTTATCAACTGAGATTCGATGCCAGGCATCGAGTTGCTTGGAAAACTTGATCTTTGTAACTCATCACACAGTAGGTAATCATGGAGATGATGGAGAGAGGCTCATACACACAACTTTACTCATTTCTTTCTCATAACTATAAAAAAGTCAGAAGTTTTTACAGTTGCTTTCTCACTCAGAGAAGCACGACTATACACAGTCGTATAAAATGAACTTCTTCTTCTACTTCTTCTTTCTCTCTCTCTCTCTGCGTCAGTTGATACAAACTAACTTATATAGATTTTTGTATCTCGTGATTTTAAAAAACTTCTAGAACTAAAGGGAACTAACTTTACAAATATGATACACTTGTGAATTTGTCCCTTCACATAGGCATGGGGTTTTCTTCCTAAGATTTGACCTTCAAATATATAACCAATTAGTGATTGTTTCTCCAACAGCTCCCCCTCAATCACTAATTGACATTATCTGTTTCTTCATATCATCTTCTTTTCTTTTACTCCTGCCATGCTTTTGAATCTGCTGGTCTTCACACCATCCAAGCTCTTTGTCATTATGTCTGCTAACTGATCTTTAGTAGAAATGTACTGCACTTCAATCTCCTTCTCCATTACCTTTTCTCTGAGAAAATGATACTGTATCTCTATGTGCTTTGTCCTTGCATGAAAAACTGGATTTGCTGCAAGATAAAGTGAACTCATATTATCTCCAAGTATTGTAGGTGTACCTTGATCAATGCCTAAGCTCTTGAACAATGTCTGCATCCATATGACTTCCTTAGCTGCTTCCACAAGTCCTTTGTACTCTGCTTCAGTTGATGATAATGCTACTGTATGTTGTTTCTTTGAACACCAACTTACAAGCTTATCACCAATGTATATCATGTAACCATGAGTTGATCTTCTGTCATCCTGGTTACCTGCCCAGTCTGAGTCACTGTAGGCTCTCAACTTCAAATCTGAAGTAAAAGGATAATATAATCCTTCCTTTATAGTTCCTTTGATATATCTGAGAACTCGTTGACCTGCAATCCAATGTGGGTCCTTTGGACAATGCATGAATTGTGACAAGACTCCCACTGCATAACTAAGATCAGGTCTTGTTAGTGTAGCATAAATCAAACTACCCACAAGAGACTGATACTTCCTCATATCTTTGTATTCTGCACCATCATATTTACTGAGCTTGTGATTAACTTCAAGTGGAGTTGAAGCTTCTCTGCAATTTTCCATATCAAACTTCTTCAACAAGTTCAGAAGATACCTTTCTTGTGACACATACATGCCATGATCTGTATAAGTAACTTCCATTCCAAGAAAGTATGATAACTTTCCTAGATCACTGATCTTGAATTCTTTTTCAAGCAATCTCTTTACCTCCTTGATTCCTTCATCTGAAGTACCTGTGATTATAATGTCATCTACATAAATACAAATGTAGATTGTACCTTCCTCTGTTCTTCTGATAAGTAGACTTGGGTCTGCTTTTGAACTTTGATATCCAAGATCATTGAGATACTTCACCAGTCTATAGTTCCAAGCTCTTGGAGCTTGCTTCAATCCATACAATGCTCTTCTCAACCTGCAAACAAAATTTGGATACCTGGAATCTATAAATCCTTGAGGTTGTTCCATGTATACCTCATCTGATATGTATCCATTCAAGAATGCATTCTTTATATCCAATTGACTTAGAGTCCATCCTTTTGAAGCTGCAATAGCAATGATTGTCCTTATAGTTGACATCTTAGCTACGGGACTGAATGTCTCATCATAATCTATGCCATAGGTCTGGGCATAGCCTTTCACCACCAATCTAGCTTTGTACCTGGCTATACTTCCATCTGCAAGCTTCTTCACTTTATAAACCCATTTATTTCCAATTACTTTCTTACCATTTGGTTTAGGAACAAGTTCCCATGTCTTGTTCTCCTCCAGTGCATTGAACTCTTCCTTCATTGCTTCTTCCCATTGCTTCTTACCTTTAGCTTCATCATAGTTCTGAGGTTCTTCATCATCTTTGACCATATATGCATAGTTCTTCTGAGTTATGTAAGAAGTATCATAAGAATACCTTTCTGGTTGTCTTCTAGTCCTGCTTGACCTTCTTGGTTCACATTCTTCATAAGTTTCTGGATACACCTCTTCATCAAATATAGGAGCTTCTTCATTCCTTCTTGTTAATCCACTTCTAGATGTACTTGCTTGCATATAGTCTTCATCTCTATTCACCTGCACAATTGATTTTCCTTTCTCACATCTTCTTACCTCTTCTTCAAATTCCTCAGCTGTATTACTTTGATCTGCATACCAACTTTTCTGTTCATCAAATGTAACATCTCTAGAAACAATAAATTGTTTGGTTAGAGGATTCCACAATCTGTAACCCATCTGCTTTTCATCATAACCAATGAACACATATTTTTCTGCCTTTGGTTCAAGTTTATGCCTAAGCTGTGATGGCACATAAGCATATGCAATTGATCCAAACACTCTACAATGATCTAGTGTTGGTTTCTTACCCCACCAAGCTTCATATGGAGTCATACCATTGAGAGCTGCACATGGTAATCTATTCACAAGATATGTGGCTGTATTTACAGCCTCAGCCCAAAGATAATTTGGACAATTCTTCTCCTTCAACATAGCTCTAGCAAACTCAACCAAAGTCCTGTTCCTTCTTTCTGCTACACCATTTTGTTGTGGTGTATACCTGCAAGTTATTTCTCTCTTAATACCTGCATTCCAAAGATAATCATTGAACTCTTGGGAGAAATATTCTCCCCCTCCATCAGACCTCAGTCTTTTAAGCTTTTGACCTGTGACTCTCTCTGCATATGCATGAAAATGCTTGAAAGCTCCAAACACTTCTGATCTTTCCTTCAAAACATATAATGTTATCCATCTTGTAGCATCATCAATAAAAAGAACATAGTACCTTGAGCCACTGATAGATCCTTCTTTTGTTGGTCCCCATACATCTGTATGAATGAGCTCAAGTACTCCATCATGTTTGAATCCTTTCTTTTGAAATGGTAACCTGTGTGCTTTACCCATTTGACATGCTTCACATTTATAAACCATATGTTGACTTTGCACATTTGGTAATCCTAGTACAGACTGATTAGCAACCATAGCTTTAATTCCTCTTTCATTGAAATGACCTAATCTCTTATGCCAGAGATCAAGTTCTGTAATCACTGCTTCACCATGTGTGAGCAAAGCTTGACCAATGTTCCCTTGCACTCTTAAAGTAAAGAGTCTACCTTCTTTCTTACCAGAGACAATCTGATTATATCCATTCTTTGGATCTTCCACAAAAACTCCTTCATTTGTAAACCTGACTTGAAAACCTTTTTCAACTATCTGTCCCACACTAATCAAGTTTTTAGGTATTGTTGGAACATACAAAACATTGGTTAGCAAATCTGCTCCACTCTTGCATTTCACTTTTCCAATTGAATGTACACTATGTCTTGTATTATCACCAGTTTGAACTGTGTGACTTGAAATACCTTTTTCCAATTCTGACATCAATTCTATGTTTCCTGACAAATGATTAGAACATCCAGAGTCAATATAAAATACCTTTAGATCTTCTTTATCTGATGTACTGATTGAGTTCATCATCAATGATGTATGATTTTCATTCTGTGTGTCATTTGCATAGTTGTAGTAGGTGGTGTTGTAGGATTGATTCTGTCCCCAACTTCTTCCTCCACCTCTACCATAGCCTCCTCTTTGACTTTGTCTACCTCTTTGAAAATTACTTTGATATCTTCCACCTCGGCCTCTGCTATTGTTGTTTTGATTCTGGTTTGATCCTTGTTGGTTGTGCCAACAGTCATGAGCCAAATGATTACTCAATCCACAGATCCAGCAAGCCTTCTTGTTGTTATTTTGATTACCTCTTCCTCTTCCAAAACCTCTTGTTCTTCCTCTGCCAGTGCCTTTACCTCTTGCATAATAAACTTGAGAAGTTGACTCTTCTTCATCCTTTGCTTTACCTTTATCTCCTTTCTTCTTGTTCTTCATGTACATTGCAGAACTTTGTCCTTTATCTCCATCTCCCTTCAAGTCTTGCTCATATGTGAGCATCAAACCAAGCAACTGGTTCAAATCTGGAACATAATGATTTAATGAAAGTTCTGTTGATAAGACAAAAGGTTTCCACCTTTCATCCCCTCTCAAACCTGCAAGTAGTTGAGCAATCAATCTGTGATCTTCAACATCTTCATCTATGGATCCAAGACTATCTGCTAGATCCTTCATCTTAGTGACATAATCACTAATGGTTTGACTTGGCTTCTTCTTGAATGTTGTAAACTCTGACCATAGACTTGCTTTCCGTGCTTTAGTAGTGCTTTGGAAATGATACTCCAATGCATTCCATATATCTTCAGATGATTCCAATCCTCTGATGTGTGGTAGCAAATGATCAGAGATTGTATTGTAAATGTATGCTTTTGCACTTGCATCCTTCTTCTGCCAATGCTTTAAAGCATCTAGTTCTTCTTTCTTTGGTCGGCTTTCATCTTCGAATACTGGCTTCTCTTCTTCACCTGTAACATATATCATGAGATCCTTACTCATAAGTAAGGCTTCCATTCTCATTACCCATGCGGGGTAATTATCTCTGTCCAGTTTGTCAATGGAGATATGATCTGCCATAGTTCTTTTCTTCTGCTGCAACCTGTGAGCTTAAAGGATAAAGGATAATACCTTTTGAAGTTCTTTGTGTATGAGGATACTTTTGAAGTAACCTTTTGATGCCTTGTCTCTTCAAATGCTTCACCTTTCAAACTTTACTGGAAAACTTTACAAAACTTCTCGTACCTTTGTCGTCTTCTGCTCTCGAGAATCTTTCTGCTCTGATACCACTTGTTGATGTATGAAACACCACAAGAAATGAATTAAGGTGACACTAGAACACCTCTATGGTCACCATTAACTCATTGCCACTCCAAACTTTGAGAAATGATAGCCTAAAGTGAGAACTTTGCTTCTACAGAAATTCCTAGTCACCGAAATGACATACCTTCAGTATTTTGCTAATTTCTCCTAGCTCAAGTACTATTTCTCCTTGAGACTTTATAGGCTGAAACTAGACGAGTAGAGCTTTCCAACAAGCTATCATATGCATCAAACGGATCTCTAGACCTCAAGTTATGGCTCTCACAAGATGACCCTGTATGACCTTCCAAAACTGGAAATCTTACCTGTTTTAGTAAGAGCGCATGTTTAAAATTAGAATTCGATGCCTAGCATCGACTTGCAACGAGAATTCGATGCCGGGCATCGACTTGGAGTGTTTTTGGCCACTTTTCAGCAGGGATTCGATGCCAGGCATCGACTTCCCGCATAAAGTCTTGATCTTTTGGACACCAAAACTTTAGGTGATTTCATGCACACTTAGAATATGACTTATCAACTGAGATTCGATGCCAGGCATCGAGTTGCTTGGAAAACTTGATCTTTGTAACTCATCACACAGTAGGTAATCATGGAGATGATGGAGAGAGGCTCATACACACAACTTTACTCATTTCTTTCTCATAACTATAAAAAACTCAGAAGTTTTTACAGTTGCTTTCTCACTCAGAGAAGCACGACTATACACAGTCGTATAAAATGAACTTCTTCTTCTACTTCTTCTTTCTCTCTCTCTCTCTGCGTCAGTTGATACAAACTAACTTATATAGATTTTCGTATCTCGTGATTTTAAAAAACTTCTAGAACTAAAGGGAACTAACTTTACAAATATGATACACTTGTGAATTTGTCCCTTCACATAGGCATGGGGTTTTCTTCCTAAGATTTGACCTTCAAATATATAACCAATTAGTGATTGTTTCTCCAACAATGCACTTGTGCCTACACTTGCTCGTGGTCTTCATACCATCCTCACGTCTTCCCGGATTGACATTAAAGGAGGTGCTACTCATCACTGAGCTACATTATCTATATGAGTTTGTGTTCCTATGTGTATGAATGGGTGTGTATGTATATGTGTGCAATTGTGTCAAATATGTGTATGTGTGTATATGTATGTGCTTTAAAAATTATTGTGATTTTTCTACATGAAGCATTGATTCTTACTTCACATTATTATATATGTGTGTGTTTCTGTGTTTGCATATGTGTGTAAGTGAATGTGTATATGTGTGTATGTACATTGTGTTTCTATGTGTGTGCATGTGTATATGTGTGCATGAATCATGATTATAATCTATTGAATGTATGTGGTTTTATGTTTGTTTAATAGTATGTGCATGTGTGTATATCTATATGTATAATTGTGGTTCAAAACAATTGTGATTGTTTGACTCATAGCATTGATTCTTACTTCATAATAGTATGTGTATATATGTGTTTATGTATGTGTGTGTATATGTATGTGTGTATGTATGTGAGTCATAGCATTCATTCTTATTTCACAATAATGTGTGTGTATATATATATATATATATATATATATATATATATATATATATATATATATATATATACACACAATATATATATATATTTATATATATATATATATATATATATTATACATACATACATACATACATACAACATACACACACACACACATATATATATATATATGTGTGTGTGTGTGTGTGTGTGTGTATTTTTGTGTGTTTGTAATAGTATGTGTATGCATATGCATGAATGTGTGTATGTATGTATCTATTTATGATTGAGATTTAAAAGCTATTGATTGTCTAACTCATAGCTTTAATTTTTACTTCACAATATTTTATGTTTGTGTTTATCTATGTGTGAGTTTATGTTTGTGTTTATGTATGTATGAGTTTATCATTGTTTTTATATATGTGTGTGTGTATGTTGTATGTATGTTTATATGAATGTGTGCACGTGTATGTATGTATATGGTTAAAAACTATTGTGATTTTTTTATTCATGGCATTGATTCTTACTTCACAAAAGTATGTGTATGTGTATAATAGGATGTGTATTTGTATGTGTGTATATGTGTGCGTAAGGTTATGATTTAAAAACTATTTGGATTGCCTCAATCATAGCATATTTGTGTTTATATATGTTTTTAGTGATTTAAAAACTATTATGATTGTTTGACTCATAGCATTGATTCTTATTTCACAATAACATGTGTGTATTTATGTATGTGTAAGAGCATGTATATGTATGTGTATATGTATGTGTATGTATATGCATATGTGTATGTGTGCATGTAAGTGTATGTGTATGTGTAAATGTATGTGTATGTGTAAGTGTATGTGTAAGTGTATGTGTATGTGTAAGTGTAAGTGTAAGTGTATGTGTATGTGTATGTGTATGTGTATGTGTATGTGTATGTGTATGTGTATGTGTATGTGTATGTGTATGTGTATGTGTATGTGTATGTGTATGTGTATGTGTATGTGTATGTGTATGTGTATGTGTATGTGTATGTGTATGTGTATGTGTATGTGTATGTGTATGTGTATGTGTATGTGTATGTGTATGTGTATGTGTATGTGTATGTGTATGTGTATGTGTATGTGTATGTGTATGTGTATGTGTATGTGTATGTGTATGTGTATGTGTATGTGTATGTGTATGTGTATGTGTATGTGTATGTGTATGTGTATGTGTATGTGTATGTGTATGTGTATGTGTATGTGTATGTGTATGTGTATGTGTATGTGTATGTGTATGTGTATGTGTATGTGTATGTGTATGTGTATGTGTATGTGTATGTGTATGTGTATGTGTATGTGTATGTATGTGTATGTGTATGTGTATGTGTATGTGTATGTGTATGTGTATGTGTATGTGTATGTGTATGTGTATGTGTATGTGTATGTGTATGTGTATGTGTATGTGTATGTGTATGTGTATGTGTATGTGTATGTGTATGTGTATGTGTATGTGTATGTGTATGTGTATGTGTATGTGTATGTGTATGTGTATGTGTATGTGTATGTGTATGTGTATGTGTATGTGTATGTGTATGTGTATGTGTATGTGTATGTGTATGTGTATGTGTATGTGTATGTGATGTGTATGTGTATGTGTATGTGTATGTGTATGTGTATGTGTATGTGTATGCGTATGTGTATGTGTATGTGTATGTGTATGTGTATGTGTATGTGTATGTGTATGTGTATGTGTATGTGTATGTGTATGTGTATGTGTATGTGTATGTGTATGTGTATGTGTATGTGTATGTGTATGTGTATGTGTATGTCTAAATGTAAGTGTATGTGTATGTGTATGTGTATGTGTATGTGTATGTGTATGTGTATGTGTATGTGTATGTGTATGTGTATGTGTATGTGTAGGTGTAACTGTATGTGTACGTGTAAGTGTACATGTATGTGTATATGTACGTGTAGGTGTAAGTGTAAGTGTATGTGTACATGTACGTGTACCTATACATGTATGTGTATGTGTACATGTATTTGTACGAGAATGTATATGTGTACACGTACGTGTACATAAATGTCTACATGTATGTGTACGTGTACATTTGTACATGATTGTGTATTTAAATGTGTATGTGACCATGAACATGAATGTGCACATTGATGGGGGAATGATTCTAATACCCCAATGCAACAATGGAAGATGGCTGCCCTCTAGTAGGTCCACAAGTAGTCATATATGCTCACTCTTATAAACTTTTCTCTGCACATGTACAAAGACTTAAAATGAACCTTTGTAGACTTACAAAATACTATAGGAGCTACCCAAAAATCTTTAAATCATCCCAAATGCATATTCCAGCTGGGAGAACCATTCTCTACAAATGAGAGTACATGTTTGCAACACTCTACCTATGTGTAGAGATATAACTTCACAAAATTGGCAATTTCTCACAACTCACTAAGTCAAAGAACTTGAAAATTCGGCAAACTGCAGAGTACTATATCAAAGACCAAATGAATGTTGAAATCAATGAAAAATGAGTACAATGAGAGAGCAAACAATGCTTTGCAATCTAGTACAATCAGATTTGGAAAAACCTAACTACATATCTAGATAGAGAGGAGAAAAAACATGAGAAAATGAGGTAAGCAAGCAAGGGTCCTACTTTTTGGAGCTTATGACTTCACGAAACTAAGTGAGAAACTCATGGAATGCATACAACTCAAGAACAAACATGAGATGGTGCTTATATAGAGTTTTACTTTTCCTACAATCTAGCTAATCACCCATCAATCAGTGTAGGTGCACTTTTTGGTGGGTGATTAATGAGATTTCAATATGATTGAATTTGGTGGAGCTTCTAACTTGATTCCACATCTTTGGGTCCTGCTTTTTTATTGATCCACTTGCAAAAGTCATGGTTGAGTTTTTTTTCATGATTGGAGACTTGATTTTCAATACTCCCTCTCAAGTTTCAATGCCTAGGTCTTTCATTCCAATGCATGCCTTGAAGTGTTGTAGCTTTACTCCATCCAAAGCTTTGGTAAACATATCTGCATATTCGTCCTTTGTATAGACATGCTCCACCTTGACATCCTTTGACATGATCTTCTCTCTAATAAAGTGGTAATACAATTTTATATGTTTCGACCCTTCATGGAACACAGGATTTTGAGCCACACATATGCTACTTATGTTGTCACAAAAAATAGGTACTTGGTTAACCTGTAAATCAAAATCAACAAACAACTTCTTGAGCCACATAAGCTCAGATGAGACTTGTGCTAAGCCTCTATACTCAGCTTCAAACCATGAGAGAGCAATTGTTGGTTGTTTCTTTGGCATTCATGGGATGTTCTTCTTCCCTAACAGGATGGCATATCCACTAGTGCTCCTCCTATCATCTTTGGAACCTACCCAATCAACATCACAATAAGCTTGTGTATTTAATCCATATCAAATGGATAATATAAACCTTCATTTGATCCTTTTAGTACATTAGTACCGTTTTGGTTACAATATGATGACGTGCTCTTAGTGCCTACAAAAATCTAGATAACACTCCAACTACATGTGCAATATATGGTCTCTTCATAGAGGGCTGCTCTGATTCTGTGTTGGAGATGCCATGGTTTTGGACATACTCAAGCTAGGTGCCCAAATGAAAAGAAGCCAGTCGAGTACAGTCCAATGTGTAGGTACTATAGTGGAGAGGGCCACTTCGAGGAAGACTATCCAAAAAAGAGATCCGAAAATGGCAAAGGAAAAGGGTCAGTAGAGTCCTCGAACTATGTTGAGACCCATGTGCATCGCAATCCTAGAGTACAAGAGCAAATCCCTACAGTAGGAGTGGTGTTTAGGACACCAAATCCTCAAGAAGGATCTAGTTCATCCATGCATTTTGTGGAAGCTGATCAAGGCAAGAGTGCATAAGAGGATCCTATTGTGGTAGTGGTCACAAGGATGCAAGAATATTTGAAGAAAAATATAGAATACAGAAGTGAAAATGCAGGCAAAGAAAAGATACCTGAGTATGGGAATTTAAAGGAAGAGTAGAAGGACTCTTTGAGCAACAAGAATTGGGAGATGGGGATGAAATCGAGATACTCCCACCATTGGCAAAGAATTTCGTGCTAGGCATTGCCCCATTCCGAAAGAGATTAAAGGCTCTGAAATATCATAAGGAAAGGCAAAGCACGGAGGAAATTGATATTGTGCAAATGTTGGTGGAAATGGAAGTTACTCTGGACATTGGTACCCTGCTAAGATATTCCCTTGCATGTAGGAAGTAGTTTTACAATGAATACATCAAGAAGCCCCAAAAATCCCAGGATAAGAAAAAACAAGAGAAAGACATGTAGGGCATCATTCAAAGTATCACAACCCAGATCAATTTGAATGCTCTTGCTGTGATGGTTGAGATTAAGGGATATGCAGTCCCAGGTGCTAAGTTGGATAGTGGGGCAGCAATCAATCTAATGAATGAGTACATGATGAAGGCTCTCGGCCTAACCTACATGGAAGAGACTCTAATGTCCCTCAGAATGGCAGATCAAACTCAAGTGAAACCCGATAGTCTTCTGAAGAATGTAAGCAGAGTTGTTGGAGGATTAGAGTTTAGCATGGATTATTTGATAGTCTGACCAAGAACCTTAGAAGACACATTCTCTATCTTATTGGGGCGGCCATGGCTTTTGCAAGAAAATTGTGTGCACGACTGGTGCATGGGGTTTATTAGGATTGGGCCAAAGTCTGACTATGTGCAAATCCACGTCTCTTTAAACTCAAGTGGCAAGAGGTCGAAAATAGAGCAAGAATTGGAGAGAAAGGAAAATGAGAAAGCAAAGCAGGAAAAAATATGAGTACGGTTTGCTCTAAATGTTGAGCCCTACAAGGATCTGCTTCAGGATGAGTTCAACTTGCAATTATTCAAACTCCAAAACACGAAAATGGGAGAATATAAGAACCCATTAGCTTACAAGGATGATTTAGACCAGGGATTGCTGGGATGGTTGACACGCACAAGTCAACTTGAATGCTACATGATGAATATAGAATCAAGGGAAGACAAAGCTACCAATTCCTTGGGATTAGGAACTTGAAATGAAGAGTTAAAGCTCGAAGTGGTTTCACATATGGAGGTAAGACAATAAAAAGAATAGGTTAGGGTTTTAGAAGAAGAGCTCCAAAAGAGATGTCAAGAATTGGAAGTAGTGACGTGACATAAAGGGAACCCAAAGTGCAAGAAATGATTGCAAAAGTGGAACTAATGAAATTGAGTCCACTTGGAAAAGAAAAAACCAACAATTTACTGGCAAACCATGCGTGCATGATCGGGGAGCACTTTTGGATTAAAGCAATATCGAGAGGTGAAGGATATCCGAGAGAAGATAATGTGGAAAAGTGGGAAGTTTTTGCAAAGAAGTTCTTAAGCATTGGATCAGAGTTACCAAATGATGTGCAAGAAAGTATCAAATTGGTACTTAAGAATTATAGCATGGCGTTTGCATGGTCATATAGTGATCTGAGAGGAATTGATCCCCAGATTTGCGAGCGTTATATAGACTTTGAAGAAGGGGCTAGAGCAATATGTCAACGATTTAGGTGGACAAATTCAGTCTACTCGGAATTAATCAAGATGGAATTGACCAAGTTGTTGGAAGTGGGATTCATATATCCCATCACATTCAACGAATGGGTATCACTGATTGTGGTGGTCCTGAAAAAGAACAATAAAATCTGCATTTGCATAGACTACTGGAAGTTGAACGAACGAACAAAGAAGGAAGACTTTCCTTTGCCATTTACAGACCAAATCTTGGATAGAGTAGCTGGTATTAAATTGTAATTATTTTTAGATGGGTTACCACGTTCACCATAGAATGGGGTATGTATGCATATCGTGTCATGCCATTTGGATTATGTAATGCACCATCCATGTTTCAGAGGGCAATGATCGCAGCATATCAAGACTACTTGCAGGATTGGATGGAGATATTCCTTGATGACTTTTCCATCCAAGGAGACTATGAGAACATGATAGAAAGAATCCAAGCCATTTAAAAAAGAAGCACTGAAAAAGGCATCACATTGAACCCTGAGAAGTGTATGTTTGGAGCACGAAGAGGGTTGCTCTTGGGACATGTGATTTTTGAAAAAGGGATCTCCATTGGATCTCCATTGATGAGGATAAGGTGGAAACAACTGGACAATCAGGAATAACTTAAAACCTTCACCAATTTGGAGGATCAATACTCAATTTCCAAAATCTTGAACAAACTGTGAAGAAGGTGACTTCACAGAAAGTCTCCTGCACATAACTCACTCATTGACTTATCAAATGTGTAAAGTTTCTTATAAAACTTTGCACAAGGTGTCAGCTATAGTTTGCACACCTCCTCCAAGTTAAATCATTCCAAAAGACTCAGTAGATCTTGAGAAATGATTTTAACAAGTCACCTATGTCTAAAACTGTAGTTATTTACAGTCGACTTTGACACCTACAGCTTATAAAGCTTGTTTCTCCCAAACTAGAACCTGTTTAATCAAATGCTTTTAGCCATAGGTAGCTTACCTTCCAACTTAAAGAATGTGTGCTTGCTTTCTCAAAACTTTACACTGTGGAAGGAGAACTGACCAAAACATTAGCATCAAATTTTGTGCCTCCTGCAACTTCTCTTCTTTACAGTAACACATGTAAATGTTCCTACAAATTCTCTCAGTCTGATCACAATTAGAAGCTGAAAATTTGTATAGAGGTCAATCAACTATAGACTTAGACTTGTACAAAAGCATTTCACAAAAGATTCAACACAGAAGAAGAACTCTCAGAAATATTGGGTGCAACTTTTCTTCATTTCTCGAAAACTTTACATCTGAGTGATGAGAGAGATCTTACTCACTTCTAAAGTATCTAATGACTCATACAGCTTCTAATTTCTCTATTCACATGCTCTCCCATATTTGCCCCGACAATTTTACTTGTATATATAGGCAAATATGTACAATTTCATCACCATACAAAAGTATAAGTGAACTAACTCTAAATTAATGTACATATGTATACACATCTTCATTCTCTGAACATGTACTTTCTTCATGCTTCATGACTTGATCTTTTGTTCAATCATTGACTTCAAAACTTCATCAAAACTTCAATTGTTGATTGCCTTGCACCAACAGCTCCCCCTCAATCATCAATTGAGGTTTTCTCTATCTTCTTTATGCCTGCCATATCTTTGAATCTCTGTAGCTTTGGTCCATCCAAGCTTTTGGTTAGCATATCAACTATTTGATCTTTTGTTGAAGTATGTATAACTTCAATCTCTTTATCCATCACCTTCTCTCTTAGAAAATGATACTGAATCTCAATGTGTTTAGTCCTGGCATGAAAAAGAGGATTAGCAGCTAAATACAATGAACTCATGTTATCTCCATGAATAGTGAGTATACTTTGAATGATGTCAAAACTCTTCATAAGAGTCTTAAGCCATATCACTTCCTTTGCAGCTTCCACCATACCTTTGTACTCAGCCTCTGTGGATGATAAAGCAACTGTGTGTATTGCTTCTTAGGACACCAAGAAATTAACTTATCTCCCACATAACACAAGTATCCATAAGTTGATCTCCTATCATCAGGATTACCTGCCCAATCTGTATCACTATATATCTTGATGTTTGTATCTTATGTAAAACCATAATACACACCTTCTTTGAGTGTACCCTTAATGTACCTCAACACTCTTTGTCCTGCAATCCAATGTTCTTTCCTAGGACAATGCATGAATTGAGATAATACTCCAACTGCATATGACAAGTCTAGCCTAGTTAATGTAGCATAGATCAGACTTTCAACCAAACTTTGATATAGCTTCATGTCCTTGAATTCTTCTCCTCCATATCTGCTCAATTTGTGATTCACCTCCATTGGAGTAGGTGATACCCTGCAATCATCCATTTTAAACTTGACCAACAAGTTTTTCAAATACCTTTCTTGAGTTACATACACTCCATGCTGAGTGTATGAGATCTCCATGCCCAAGAAATATGACAAGTCTCCCAAGTCACTAATCTTGAACTCTTTCTCCATTTGCTTCTTTAGGCTTTGAATGCCTTTCTCATCTGTACCTATAAGAATTATATCATCAACATATATGCACATGTAAATGAACCCATCATCACTTGCTTTAACAAGCAAGCTACTATTTGCTTTAGATACTTGGAAACCAAGTTCTTTCAAGAACTTCACAAGTCTATAATTCCATGCCCTTGGGGCCTGCTTCAAACCATACAAAGCTCTCTTGAGCTTACATACATGATCTGGATACCTTTCATTTCTGAATCCTTGTGGTTGCTCCATGAAAACATCATCTGAAATGTAACCATTTAGAAAAGCATTCTTCACATCTAATTGACATAATTTCCAACCTTTACATGCAGCAATAGCTATGAGTGTCATGATGGTTGTCATCTTTGCCACAGGACTATAGGTCTCATCATAATCTATACCATCTGTATGAGCAAAACCTTTCACAACAAGTCTAGCTTTATATCTAGACACACTTCCATCTGCAAACCTCTTTGTCTTCTAGACCCATTTGCATCCAATGATCTTTTGACTATTTGGTTTAGGAACCAAATCCCATGTCCGATTCTCCATCAATGCATCATACTCTTCCTGCATAGCTTTCTCCCAATTTTCCTTACCTTTTTCCTCTTCATATGTAGAAGGGTCTTCATCTGCCTTTATCATATAAACATAATCTTTGGTAGCCAAAAAAGAAGTGTCATAGCTATACCTTGTAGGTTGCCATTTGTGTCTTGATGACCTTCTGAGTTCTCCACTTCTTGAGGTTTCTGGTTCATCACATTCTGGATCAAACCTTGGCACTTCTTCAACTTGAACCTGTACTTCATTGTTCTCCTCTTCATCAAATATCTGAACCAGTGCTACTATGGTGTTTTGCCAGTGCTAACGAATTTCTTTATCTCTTTTGCTTGCTCCCGGCAGGTACCTAGCTGTGCACAAGAAATTTACCAAGTCGGCATACCTGGGTACTTTAGCATAGACCTGAAATAGATGTCCATCAGGAGCATCATCGAGCACAAAGATTGACTCCTCATTGATATTTCAAGACAAATGATCCACCAGTATGTGTGCTTTCCTAGGTTTAGTTACCACTGTGAACTGAAATTCTTGTAGGACGGACATCCACCTCATCAATCATCTTGATAGCTCGGGTTTATTGATGGTATACTTTAGAGCTTCATGATCCACATAAAACATGAAATGATTGCCCATCAAATAGTATCGATACTTGTTTACCGCAAAAATCATCGATAGGCACTCCTTTTCCATAGTTCTGTAGTTCCTCACAGCACTATTGAGGCTCTGACTTGCATAATAAATGGGATGATTCAACTTCTTTTCATCGGCTTGACATAGCACTGCTCCAACCACAGTATGGGAAGCATCTGTATGCACATGGAACTCTTTCATACAATAAGGTGCTACCAAAATCGACGCATTTATCAATTTCTTTTTGATAGAGTCGAGTGCAGTCTCACACTCTTGGTTCCATTGATATTGATGATCTTTCCTCAGAAGATTCATCAATAGTGCAGCCATCGATGCAAAATTCAATATAAATCATCGGTAATCCCAAGAATCCTCTGAGGTGCCGCAAGTTCTGAGGATGTGGGAGTCATCCAATTTTTTCTACCTTATCCTTGTCAATGGAAATCCCTTTTTCAGAAATCACATGTGTTGGATGTGATGGCTGGATGCACTCAGAAGATCAAGCTGGTGCTGCAAAACCTGCTTCACACCTGCCCTCTTTTGACTCCAGATATATTTAGTAGACTCCTTGAGCTTTCAAATGATACCAAGAAACCATATATATGTTTTGCAAATGTTATGAGTAATGATCAAATCAAGACAGACTATTTGTGACTTCAAAATCCTGAAAAACTTGCTATTTTGGTATTGACACCTGCTCAGAGTTATGCTCAGTGTGACCACCACACTTAAAATTGAAACAATTCCTTTTGGGAGTATTAAAGTACCTTAGTAAGCTACCAATCACAAGTGGAATCACTTCAATTGATAAACTATGCACTGAGAAATAAGTTTAGCAAAATTCTAATTACCCCCGACTTTTTAGGGACTCTGCAGACACAGACCAGTGTGCACTTCGAAGCAGATTTCTCCCAAATGGCTGAATGAAAACTTCTGAGATTTTGTATGCTTGTAGAAGGCCTTGAGCTGGTTCCAATGAGCTATAGAACTCTTGATTTGGTTCAATAGATCTTGAGTTATGCCCTGTTGAAGTTGACAGACTTGAGATAGATGACACAGAAAAACCAGAGTTGAGAAGTGTAAATATATCTATTGATTTATGTAGATGTACAAGCTCATTAGCATGCCAAGCATAGCTAAATGAGGTATTGTGGTGTAGTCTAAGATGTAGCACTATCACACACACAGATACAGTAGTGAGATGCCTCGGGAGATGAGCTCAATGAGTGAGACTAACCCGCGAGTTTTCTTCATAGCTTTTATAAGTTTTTGATTGGTCATTTGAGTTTGAAATTCAAATTGAAGCTCCCTTGAATCTCTCCACTAAACTTAGGGAGATATTCTCTCTATTACAACCATTCAAATTTCCACGACTTTCTCTAGTAGGTGTGATTACAAACTATATCAAGTCACAATGATTTTTTTTCAATTAAGTAAAAAATGAAAACTCATAAGCATGAGTTTCTATGGTTCATTCTTCAAGTGATATCTTCATGAATTAGCCCATGCTAGGCTTCCATGGTCCAAGCTTTATGTTGAGTCTTCAAGGTACAAATCAAAGCCAAGTGTGAAGGCTTGATTTACACCAACAGCTCCCCCTCAAGCCAAACACTTTGGCTCAAGTCTTTACCTCTAGTCTTCAATTATTTCTTGCAATCCAATCATGGATTTAAATCTGCGTAGCTTGCTTCCATCCAGAGCTTTAGTAAGCAAATCTGCACATTGTATATTAGTAGACACATATGATAATTGAATTTCTTTGCTAATTAACTTCTCCCTCACATAGTGGTAGTGAACCTCTATGTGTTTTGTCCTAGCATGATTGGATTAGCTGCTAGGTGAAGAGAACTTGTGTTATCACCAAATATGATTGGTGGCCTTGTGTATAGGCCCAATTCTGAATATAATAGCTTCAACCATATGGCTTCTTGAGTGGCATTGGCTAGCCCTCTATATTCTGCCTCAGTAGATGACAAAGCTACTGTGGGTTGTTTCTTGGATGACCAAGAAATTGGTTTATCACCTGCAAAGCATATGTATCCAGATGTACTCCTCCTGTCATCCTTGCAACCTGCCCAATCTGCATCTGAGTATACCTTAATATCAATGTCTGATGAATATGGAAAGTACAAACCATGATTTTGTGTTCCCTTTAGGTACTTTACTATCTTCTTGGCTGCCTCCAAATGTGGTACTCTTGGTTTATGCATAAATTGGCTAAGTACACTAACACCATAAGATATATCAATCTTGGTTAAGGTAGCATAATTTAGACTACCTACCAAACTTTGGTAACCTGTAATATCTTTGAGTTCTTCTCCTTCATGTGCACTGAGTTTGTGATTGACCTCCATAGGAATGTTTGAGACTTTAGCTTCCTGCAAATTAAACTTCTTGACCATGTCCTGAATGTACTTCTTCTGAGTAATAAAGATACCTGAATTTGTATAGATCAATTCAAGTCCTAGGAAGTACTTCAATAATCCAAGATCATTGATCTTGAATTCCTTCATCATCTGTCCTTTGATGTGTCTTATTCCCTGAACATCATTTCCTGTAATAATGATGTCATCAACATAGACACACAAATATATTACCTCTGAATTGTTCCTTTTGATAAACAATGAAGTATCTGCTTTACTTATCATAAATCCTTGATCTAGGAGATAGGTTGTCAACCTGTAATTCCATGCTCTAGGTGTCTGCTTCAATCCATACAGAGCCTTCTTCAATTTACAAACATGATTTACCTTATTGGGATCTTCATAGCCAGGTGGTTGTGACATGTAGACTTCTTCAGATATCCATCCATTCAAGAATGCATTCTTCACATCCAATTGGTACATGTTCCAATTCTTGGATGCAGCTACACTCACCATAACTCTGATAGTTGGCATCTTGGCCACAGGAGAAAATGTCTCCTCATAATCAATGCCTTGGGTTTGTGAAAAACCCTTGGCTACCAACTTAGCTTTATACCTGTTTATTGTACCATCTGAGTTCCTTTTGAGTTTGTAGATCCATCTGGATCCTATCACCTTCATGGAGTCCTTCTTGGGTACCAAGTCCCAAGTATCACTCTCCTTGAGAGCCTCCATTTCTTCATCCATTGCTTCCTTCCATTCTGGTTTAGTGATTGCTTCTTCAAATGTACCTGGTTCTTCATTCAAGAGATCCTTTGCAAGATATACAGAGTGCTTGGTTACAAGTGAAGTATCATACCCATACCTAATAGGTTTCTTCTTTTCTCTTTGAGATCTCCTCATAGCTTGAATTGAGGATTCTGGATTGTCTTCTAGTTGCTTCATCTTCATCTTCCCTTTGGATTTCCAAGCCTTGAACTCTTCAATGTTGATGGTGTCTTCATCATCTGAGCTTGTGTCCTCTTTCTGAATTGGTTCTTGCCTGATAAGCTTTGGAAAGTCTTCTTCCATGTCATAAGGTAGGCTAACTTTCCTGCACTCATTTTCATACCATGAATCATTCTCATCAAATATGACATCTCTGCTTACCTTGAAGCCTTTGTTTGAGGGGTTATAGAACCTGTATCCTTTCTGATTCAAATCATAACCAATGAAGATACACTTTTCAGCCTTAGGGTCTAGCTTTCCCCTTACCTGTGAGGGAATATGCACATATGCAACACAACCAAAAATTTTGCAATGATCCAGAGATGGTCTCTTACCATGCCAAGCCTCATAGGGTGTCATTCCATCAAGTGTCTTTGATGGCAACCTGTTGATTAAGTATGTGGCAGTAGATACACTCTCTGCCCAAAGATAGTTTGGCAATTTCTTTTCATTTAGCATAGACCTAGCTGTCTCTACAATGAGTCTATTCCTTCTTTCAGCTACCCCATTTTGTTCAGGTGAGTACCTTGTAGTAATCTCCCTCTTGATGCCTCTTTCCTGCAAGAAATCTTCAAAGTCATTGGAGAAGTACTCTCCACCACCATCTGACCTTAGCTTTTTCAAATGTCTACCTGTTTGATTTTCAACTAATGCAAGATACCTTTTGAAACAATTAAATACTTCATCTTTATGTTTCATGAAGTATAAAACAGTCCACCTGCTATAGTCATCAATAAAGGACACATAGTACCTTGATCCAGATATGGATGGCTCCTTGCTAGGTCCCCAAACATCTGTATGCACCAATTCCAGATAATCTTCATGCATAAAACCTTTCTTGGTATAGGGCAATCTGTGTGACTTACCAAATTGACAAGCCCCACACTTGTATATCATGTGTTGCTTGGATACATTAGGTATCCCAAGCACACATTGATCCCTACTCATTTGCTTTATGGTTCTCTCTCCAATGTGACCTAATCTCTTGTGCCAAATCTCCAATTCTGATAGGGTTTGGTCCTTATAGTTGTACAAAGCAATACTCTTCGTGTCTTCAAGTTCAAAGGTAAACAATCTACCTGATTTTTCTCCCTTGGCTATCCTTCTGAATCCATGTCTTGGATCCTCCACATATGCACCATGTTGAGTGAACCTGACCTGTAGACCTTTTTCCACAATCTGACCTACACTCATCAGATTCTTGGTGATTGTTGGAACATACAATACTCTGCTCAATAAATTCTGATTACCATCACTTGTTTTGACATTGCCTACTTTAACAACTGAATGTTTAGTGTCATCACCTGTCTGCACTTGGTGCTTGCCTTTGGGTTCTTCCAAATCAGAGAGTAAGGCAACATTTCCAGCTACATGGTTAGAGCAACCTGAATCAATATAGAACAAATGATCATCATTGATACCTGACTTAGATGTCATGTTCATGATCAACAGAGAATCATCTTGCTCCTCTGCATAATTGTTGTAGTCCTTCCTATTTCTGTATCCACCTTGATAGTTGCCATTGTGATTGTAGTTGTTGTTATAATTATTGTTGTAGCCATGGTAGTGAGATTGGTTGAATCTGCCTCTGCCTTGAGAGTATCCTCCTCTTTGGTGACCTCTTCCTCTTTGGTTCTTGTAGTTTTTGTAGCATTCATCTGTAGTATGGTTAGACAAGCCACAAATATTGCATGGAGATTGATTGTAGGGTCTCCCCCTACCTGACTTACCTCCTCTGCCCCTACCTCTAGATGATCTACCTCTCCCTGCATAGTTTGCTTGGGAGGTAGAGCCTTCTTCATCAACCTTTTTGTTTTTACCCTTGTCTTTAGTCTTCTTATCAGTATATAGGGCAGAGGGATTGTTACCTTTTGATTGCTCTCCATTCTTTGTGATCTTTGCTTCATGTGTAAAGAGTTGTCCAATCAGAGTTGTTAGATCAGGTGCTTGGATGTCCATGTATAAGTCCATTGCTGTGGTAAAGCTCTCCCACTTGTCATCTGCCTTTAGTCCATTGATCACTTGTCTGACTATTTGTTCTTCCTCAATTTCTTCTCCAACACTTGCAAGTTGGTCTGCAATGTCTTTGACTTTGGTGACAAAGTCTGAGACACATTGTTTTGATTGCTTCCTAAGAGTTGTAAACTCAACCCATAGCTGATTCTTTCTGGCTCTTGTGCTTGATGAAAAATAAGTTGACAAGGTTTCCCAAGTCTCTTGGGAAGTCTTGCAATTCCTTACATGAGGTAGAAGGAAATCAGAAATAGAGTTTAGGAGATATGACCTTGCCAAGGCATCTTTTGCACACCATTGGTTGAGCCTCTCATGTTCATCCTTTGTAGGTAGGCCTCTAGTCTTGAATGAGGGCAACTCCTCATCTCCTGAAATGTATCCATACAAACTTCTCCCTTGTAGATAGGTCTTCATTCTCAATGACCAAGCTTGGTAATTATTTCTGTCCAATTTGTCAATGAAGGAAGGGAAACCATCACCCATGATTACCTTATTTGCTCTGATACCATTGTTGGATGTGATGGCTGGATGCACTCAGAAGATCAAGCTGGTGCTGCAAAACCTGCTTCACACCTGCCCTCTTTTGACTCCAGATATATTTAGTAGACTCCTTGAGCTTTCAAATGATACCAAGAAACCATATATATGTTTTGCAAATGTTATGAGTAATGATCAAATCAAGACAGACTATTTGTGACTTCAAAATCCTGAAAAACTTGCTATTTTGGTATTGACACCTGCTCAGAGTTATGCTCAGTGTGACCAGCACACTTAAAATTGAAACAATTCCTTTTGGGAGTATTAAAGTACCTTAGTAAGCTACCAATCACAAGTGGAATCACTTCAATTGATAAACTATGCACTGAGAAATAAGTTTAGCAAAATTCTAATTACCCCCGACTTTTTAGGGACTCTGCAGACACAGATCAGTGTGCACTTCGAAGCAGATTTCTCCCAAATGGCTGAATGAAAACTTCTGAGATTTTGTATGCTTGTAGAAGGCCTTGAGCTGGTTCCAATGAGCTATAGAACTCTTGATTTGGTTCAATAGATCTTGAGTTATGCCCTGTTGAAGTTGACAGACTTGAGATAGATGACACAGAAAAACCAGAGTTGAGAAGTGTAAATATATCTATTGATTTATGTAGATGTACAAGCTCATTAGCATGCCAAGCATAGCTAAATGAGGTATTGTGGTGTAGGCTAAGATGTAGCACTATCACACACACAGATACAGTAGTGAGATGCCTCGGGAGATGAGCTCAATGAGTGAGACTAACCCGCGAGTTTTCTTCATAGCTTTTATAAGTTTTTGATTGGTCATTTGAGTTTGAAATTCAAATTGAAGCTCCCTTGAATCTCTCCACTAAACTTAGGGAGATATTCTCTCTATTACAACCATTCAAATTTCCACGACTTTCTCTAGTAGGTGTGATTACAAACTATATCAAGTCACAATGATTTTTTTTCAATTAAGTAAAAAATGAAAACTCATAAGCATGAGTTTCTATGGTTCATTCTTCAAGTGATATCTTCATGAATTAGCCCATGCTAGGCTTCCATGGTCCAAGCTTTATGTTGAGTCTTCAAGGTACAAATCAAAGCCAAGTGTGAAGGCTTGATTTACACCAACAGCTCCCCCTCAAGCCAAACACTTTGGCTCAAGTCTTTACCTCTAGTCTTCAATTATTTCTTGCAATCCAATCATGGATTTAAATCTGCGTAGCTTGCTTCCATCCAGAGCTTTAGTAAGCAAATCTGCACATTGTATATTAGTAGACACATATGATAATTGAATTTCTTTGCTAATTAACTTCTCCCTCACATAGTGGTAGTGAACCTCTATGTGTTTTGTCCTAGCATGATTGGATTAGCTGCTAGGTGAAGAGAACTTGTGTTATCACCAAATATGATTGGTGGCCTTGTGTATAGGCCCAATTCTGAATATAATAGCTTCAACCATATGGCTTCTTGAGTGGCATTGGCTAGCCCTCTATATTCTGCCTCAGTAGATGACAAAGCTACTGTGGGTTGTTTCTTGGATGACCAAGAAATTGGTTTATCACCTGCAAAGCATATGTATCCAGATGTACTCCTCCTGTCATCCTTGCAACCTGCCCAATCTGCATCTGAGTATACCTTAATATCAATGTCTGATGAATATGGAAAGTACAAACCATGATTTTGTGTTCCCTTTAGGTACTTTACTATCTTCTTGGCTGCCTCCAAATGTGGTACTCTTGGTTTATGCATAAATTGGCTAAGTACACTAACACCATAAGATATATCAATCCTGGTTAAGGTAGCATAATTTAGACTACCTACCAAACTTTGGTAACCTGTAATATCTTTGAGTTCTTCTCCTTCATGTGCACTGAGTTTGTGATTGACCTCCATAGGAATGTTTGAGACTTTAGCTTCCTGCAAATTAAACTTCTTGACCATGTCCTGAATGTACTTCTTCTGAGTAATAAAGATACCTGAATTTGTATAGATCAATTCAAGTCCTAGGAAGTACTTCAATAATCCAAGATCATTGATCTTGAATTCCTTCATCATCTGTCCTTTGATGTGTCTTATTCCCTGAACATCATTTCCTGTAATAATGATGTCATCAACATAGACACACAAATATATTACCTCTGAATTGTTCCTTTTGATAAACAATGAAGTATCTGCTTTACTTATCATAAATCCTTGATCTAGGAGATAGGTTGTCAACCTGTAATTCCATGCTCTAGGTGTCTGCTTCAATCCATACAGAGCCTTCTTCAATTTACAAACATGATTTACCTTATTGGGATCTTCATAGCCAGGTGGTTGTGACATGTAGACTTCTTCAGATATCCATCCATTCAAGAATGCATTCTTCACATCCAATTGGTACATGTTCCAATTCTTGGATGCAGCTACACTCACCATAACTCTGATAGTTGGCATCTTGGCCACAGGAGAAAATGTCTCCTCATAATCAATGCCTTGGGTTTGTGCAAAACCCTTGGCTACCAACCTAGCTTTATACCTGTTTATTGTACCATCTGAGTTCCTTTTGAGTTTGTAGATCCATCTGGATCCTATCACCTTCATGGAGTCCTTCTTGGGTACCAAGTCCCAAGTATCACTCTCCTTGAGAGCCTCCATTTCTTCATCCATTGCTTCCTTCCATTCTGGTTTAGTGATTGCTTCTTCAAATGTACCTGGTTCTTCATTCAAGAGATCCTTTGCAAGATATACAGAGTGCTTGGTTACAAGTGAAGTATCATACCCATACCTAATAGGTTTCTTCTTTTCTCTTTGAGATCTCCTCATAGCTTGAATTGAGGATTCTGGATTGTCTTCTAGTTGCTTCATCTTCATCTTCCCTTTGGATTTCCAAGCCTTGAACTCTTCAATGTTGATGGTGTCTTCATCATCTGAGCTTGTGTCCTCTTTCTGAATTGGTTCTTGCCTGATAAGCTTTGGAAAGTCTTCTTCCATGTCATAAGGTAGGCTAACTTTCTTGCACTCATTTTCATACCATGAATCATTCTCATCAAATATGACATCTCTGCTTACCTTGAAGCCTTTGTTTGAGGGGTTATAGAACCTGTATCCTTTCTGATTCAAATCATAACCAATGAAGATACACTTTTCAGCCTTAGGGTCTAGCTTTCCCCTTACCTGTGAGGGAATATGCACATATGCAACACAACCAAAAATTTTGCAATGATCCAGAGATGGTCTCTTACCATGCCAAGCCTCATAGGGTGTCATTCCATCAAGTGTCTTTGATGGCAACCTGTTGATTAAGTATGTGGCAGTAGATACACTCTCTGCCCAAAGATAGTTTGGCAATTTCTTTTCATTTAGCATAGACCTAGCTGTCTCTACAATGAGTCTATTCCTTCTTTCAGCTACCCCATTTTGTTCAGGTGAGTACCTTGTAGTAATCTCCCTCTTGATGCCTCTTTCCTGCAAGAAATCTTCAAAGTCATTGGAGAAGTACTCTCCACCACCATCTGACCTTAGCTTTTTCAAATGTCTACCTGTTTGATTTTCAACTAATGCAAGATACCTTTTGAAACAATTAAATACTTCATCTTTATGTTTCATGAAGTATAAAACAGTCCACCTGCTATAGTCATCAATAAAGGACACATAGTACCTTGATCCAGATATGGATGGCTCCTTGCTAGGTCCCCAAACATCTGTATGCACCAATTCCAGATAATCTTCATGCATAAAACCTTTCTTGGTATAGGGCAATCTGTGTGACTTACCAAATTGATAAGCCCCACACTTGTATATCATGTGTTGCTTGGATACATTAGGTATCCCAAGCACACATTGATCCCTACTCATTTGCTTTATGGTTCTCTCTCCAATGTGACCTAATCTCTTGTGCCAAATCTCCAATTCTGATAGGGTTTGGTCCTTATAGTTGTACAAAGCAATACTCTTAGTGTCTTCAAGTTCAAAGGTAAACAATCTACCTGATTTTTCTCCCTTGGCTATCCTTCTGAATCCATGTCTTGGATCCTCCACATATGCACCATGTTGAGTGAACCTGACCTGTAG
Organism: Ceratopteris richardii; assembly: GCA_020310875.1. NCBI lineage: Eukaryota > Viridiplantae > Streptophyta > Polypodiopsida > Polypodiales > Pteridaceae > Ceratopteris > Ceratopteris richardii. The sequence continues at coordinate 88,712 of MU260587.1, forward strand.
ACCTTTTTCCACAATCTGACCTACACTCATCAGATTCTTGGTGATTGTTGGAACATACAATACTCTGCTCAATAAATTCTGATTACCATCACTTGTTTTGACATTGCCTACTTTAACAACTGAATGTTTAGTGTCATCACCTGTCTGCACTTGGTGCTTGCCTTTGGGTTCTTCCAAATCAGAGAGTAAGGCAACATTTCCAGCTACATGGTTAGAGCAACCTGAATCAATATAGAACAAATGATCATCATTGATACCTGACTTAGATGTCATGTTCATGATCAACAGAGAATCATCTTGCTCCTCTGCATAATTGTTGTAGTCCTTCCTATTTCTGTATCCACCTTGATAGTTGCCATTGTGATTGTAGTTGTTGTTATAATTATTGTTGTAGCCATGGTAGTGAGATTGGTTGAATTTGCCTCTGCCTTGAGAGTATCCTCCTCTTTGGTGACCTCTTCCTCTTTGGTTCTTGTAGTTTTTGTAGCATTCATCTGTAGTATGGTTAGACAAGCCACAAATATTGCATGGAGATTGATTGTAGGGTCTCCCCCTACCTGACTTACCTCCTCTGCCCCTACCTCTAGATGATCTACCTCTCCCTGCATAGTTTGCTTGGGAGGTAGAGCCTTCTTCATCAACCTTTTTGTTTTTACCCTTGTCTTTAGTCTTCTTATCAGTATATAGGGCAGAGGGATTGTTACCTTTTGATTGCTCTCCATTCTTTGTGATCTTTGCTTCATGTGTAAAGAGTTGTCCAATCAGAGTTGTTAGATCAGGTGCTTGGATGTCCATGTATAAGTCCATTGCTGTGGTAAAGCTCTCCCACTTGTCATCTGCCTTTAGTCCATTGATCACTTGTCTGACTATTTGTTCTTCCTCAATTTCTTCTCCAACACTTGCAAGTTGGTCTGCAATGTCTTTGACTTTGGTGACAAAGTCTGAGACACATTGTTTTGATTGCTTCCTAAGAGTTGTAAACTCAACCCATAGCTGATTCTTTCTGGCTCTTGTGCTTGATGAAAAATAAGTTGACAAGGTTTCCCAAGTCTCTTGGGAAGTCTTGCAATTCCTTACATGAGGTAGAAGGAAATCAGAAATAGAGTTTAGGAGATATGACCTTGCCAAGGCATCTTTTGCACACCATTGGTTGAGCCTCTCATGTTCATCCTTTGTAGGTAGGCCTCTAGTCTTGAATGAGGGCAACTCCTCATCTCCTGAAATGTATCCATACAAACTTCTCCCTTAAAGATAGGTCTTCATTCTCAATGACCAAGCTTGGTAATTATTTCTGTCCAATTTGTCAATGAAGGAAGGGAAACCATCACCCATGATTACCTTATTTGCTCTGATACCACTGTTGGATGTGATGGCTGGATGCACTCAGAAGATCAAGCTGGTGCTGCAAAACCTGCTTCACACCTGCCCTCTTTTGACTCCAGATATATTTAGTAGACTCCTTGAGCTTTCAAATGATACCAAGAAACCATATATATGTTTTGCAAATGTTATGAGTAATGATCAAATCAAGACAGACTATTTGTGACTTCAAAATCCTGAAAAACTTGCTATTTTGGTATTGACACCTGCTCAGAGTTATGCTCAGTGTGACCAGCACACTTAAAATTGAAACAATTCCTTTTGGGAGTATTAAAGTACCTTAGTAAGCTACCAATCACAAGTGGAATCACTTCAATTGATAAACTATGCACTGAGAAATAAGTTTAGCAAAATTCTAATTACCCCCGACTTTTTAGGGACTCTGCAGACACAGATCAGTGTGCACTTCGAAGCAGATTTCTCCCAAATGGCTGAATGAAAACTTCTGAGATTTTGTATGCTTGTAGAAGGCCTTGAGCTGGTTCCAATGAGCTATAGAACTCTTGATTTGGTTCAATAGATCTTGAGTTATGCCCTGTTGAAGTTGACAGACTTGAGATAGATGACACAGAAAAACCAGAGTTGAGAAGTGTAAATATATCTATTGATTTATGTAGATGTACAAGCTCATTAGCATGCCAAGCATAGCTAAATGAGGTATTGTGGTGTAGGCTAAGATGTAGCACTATCACACACACAGATACAGTAGTGAGATGCCTCGGGAGATGAGCTCAATGAGTGAGACTAACCCGCGAGTTTTCTTCATAGCTTTTATAAGTTTTTGATTGGTCATTTGAGTTTGAAATTCAAATTGAAGCTCCCTTGAATCTCTCCACTAAACTTAGGGAGATATTCTCTCTATTACAGCCATTCAAATTTCCACGACTTTCTCTAGTAGGTGTGATTACAAACTATATCAAGTCACAATGATTTTTTTTCAATTAAGTAAAAAATGAAAACTCATAAGCATGAGTTTCTATGGTTCATTCTTCAAGTGATATCTTCATGAATTAGCCCATGCTAGGCTTCCATGGTCCAAGCTTTATGTTGAGTCTTCAAGATACAAATCAAAGCCAAGTGTGAAGGCTTGATTTACACCAACAACATGTCCCAAGAGCAATGCTTTTCTTACTCCAAACATGCATTTTTCCGGATTCAATGCAATGCCTTTTTCAATGCTTCTTTTTAGAATGGCTTCAATTCTTTCCATCATATTTTCATAGCTTCCTTGGATGGCAAAGTCATCAAGGAATATCTCCATCCAGTCTAGCAAATAATCTTGGTATGCTACAGTCATTGCTCTCTGGAATGTAGCTGGTGCATTGCATAGCCCAAATGGCATGACACGATATGCATATGTACCCCACTCTATGGTGAAATTAGTTTTTGGCTGATCTTCTTCATAGATTTGAACATGATTGTATCCCTTGAAGCCATCTAGAAAGGAGTACAATTTATGAATAATCACTCTATCCAAAATTTGGTCCGTAAATGGCAAAGGAAAGTGGTCCTTCTTTGTTTGCTCATTCAACTTCCGGTAGTCCATGCAAATGAAAATTTTATTGTTCTTTTTCAGGATAACCACAATTGGTGATACCCATTCACTGAATGCAATGGGGTATATGAATCCTACTTCCAACAACTTGGTCAATTCCATTTTGATCAATTTTGAGTAGGTTGGATTTGTCTGCCTAAGCCTTTGACATATCGGCCTAGTCCCTTCTTCCAAGTCTATATAATGCTGGCAAGTCTAGGGGTCGATCCCTCTTAGATCACTATATGACCATGCAAAGGCCTTACTGAAATTCCTCAGTATCGTTTTGATGCTTTCCCATACACTAACTGGTAACTCTAACCCTACACTCAAGAATGTTTTTGGAAAAACTTCCCACTTTTCCACACGATCTTCTCTCACATATCCTTCACCTCTCGCTGTCGCTCTCATAAACAAGTACTCCTCAATCATGCACACATGGTTGGCCAGTAAATCCTTGGATTTTACTCTTTTGATCCAATCTAAGTTATTCAGTTCAGCCTTCATGATTGCTTCTTGCACCTTAGTCTTTCCTTTTGCTTCCGTTTTTTATTCTCGACATTTCTTTTGGAGCTCTGCTTCTAGGACCCTAATCCTTTCTCTCAACTGTTTTACCTCCATTGATGAAACTAGTTGAAGCTTTAACTCCTCTTCTAAAGCTCCTTTCTCAAGGGACTTGGTAACTTTGTTTTCCCTTGAGTCTATACTCATCATATAATAGTCAAGTTCACTCATGTGTGTTAGCCATCCTATTAGTTCCTGGTCCAAGTCATCCTTGTAAACCAGTGGGTCCTTATACTCGCCCATTTTCACATTTTGGAATTTGAATAATTGCAAATTAAATCCATCCTGAAGAAGATCCTTGTGAGTCTCCGTGTGCAAGGCAAATCATACCCACACCATTTCTTGCTTGAACTTTTCCTTTGCTTTTCTCTCCATTTCCTTAGCTATCATTGACTTCTTGCCGGTTGAGTTTGGAGACACTTGAATTTGTATTTGGTCAGTCTTTTGTCTGATTGTAATGAATCCCCGTGCGCCAGTCTTGCACACATTTGTCTTGCACAAGCCATGGACATCCAAGTAAGATCAATGAAGTGGCTTCTAAGGTTCTTGGTCAGACTATCAGGTAATCGTTGCTAAACTCTAATCCTCCCACAACTGTGCTCACATTCTTCACAAGACTAGCACCCTTCACCTGTATTTGATCCGTCATTCTGAGAGACATCGGAGTTTCTTCCATGTGGTTTAGGCCAAGAGCCTTCATCATGTACTCAGTCATTAGGTTGACAATTACCCCACTATCCAATTGAGCACCTCAGGCTGCATATCCCTTAATTTCAATGGTCACAGTCGAAGCGTTGGAATTGATTTTCATTGTGATGCTCTGAATGATGCCCTCGATGTCTTTCTCTCTTTTTTTCTTCTCTTGCGTTTTTTGGGGCTTTTTGATATACTCATTGTAAAACTGCTTCCTATATGCAGAGGAACATCTTAGCAATGTGCCAATGTCCAAAGTAACCTCCGTTTCAGCTAGCAATTTCACAATGTCAATTTCCTCCGTACCTTGCCTTCAACCTCTTAGGGAATGGAGCTGTGCTTAGCACAAACTTCTTAGTTACAGGTGGAAGCATCTCGATCTTGTCTCGATCTTCAAATTCTTGTTGTTCAACAATTCCCCTCACTTGGTTTTCCACTTCTGCACGCTCGGTAACCTTTTCCTTGCCGGCATTTTCACGTCTATCTTCTGTATTTTTCTTCACGTATTCTTGCATTCATGTGACTATCGCCACAATAGGATCTTTTCGTGCATCCTTGCCCTAATCAGCATCTACAAAGTGCATTGATGAACTAGAGCCTTCCTAAGGATTCGATGTCCTAAACACCACTCCAATGGTAGGAACTTGCTCTTGAACTTTAGGACTGGGATGCAGTTGGGTCTGAAAGTAGTTCGAGGACTCCAGTGGCCCTTTTCCTTTGTCAGTATCGGCTCTTATTTTTGGACACTCGTCATCGAAGTGGTCATCTCCACTATAGTACCTACACATCGGAGTGTAGTCAAACAGTTTCTTTTCTTTTGGATATATAGCTTGAGTATGGCCAAAGTCGTAGCATCTCCAACACTAGATCGGACCAGCCCTTCTTTGATCATGTGTAGCTCCTCTCGGATATCCTCCTCCCTGATCTTGAGCATCATACCCATAAGCCTGTTTGTTTTCCCAATGAGGCATAGGTAGGACACTTTGAGAAGGCAATCCCATATATGAACGTTCTCTCGTATTTCTCGATTGCATGGTCCACTCTTCATAAGCCCCCCTTGTTATAACATTGGTCCTTCGTATGGTTTTTCCTATTGCAAAAGGTGCAAAGCATCCTAGGTGGCGATCTATCTATGAACACTCTCGAGACTATGGGGCATTTCGAAGCCATATGACCATAACCATGGCAGTTCCCACACCATGTGTTAGACCTAAACACTTGATTTGAGTTTGTGACCACCTCTTCTTTCACTATGTATGTTTCCTAGGCCAATGTGGTGGCTTTTACGGCTTGTGTGACCAAATCCAATATTTGTTCCTCAGTCAACGTAGGCTTGACCTTGCCTGGCATGCTAGTGGTGGCTACAAAAGCTGCAGTGGTCACGTAGGGCTTCCTTGGCCCAAATCTTTCATGGGTACGCTTCCTCGTCCTCCCATTGGCTCATATAGAAGCTCGATCCTCCTTTGCTAACATAACTAAACTTCCTCCCAAAGCCTAGCTTGTTCTTTGGCAGCTATTAAAGTAGCAGGTTGTGTAAGGCTGATATGCTGCAGTGTCGTAGGATCTCTCAATCCGGCAATAAATCTCCTCTTCAGAGTCTCATCATTTGGGGTATTCACGCCCATCTTTCTTACCAAGGTCTCCATGCTCTGAATATAATTTTCAATGCTCTCATTGACTCCTTGTTGCTAGTCCATCTATTGGGAAATTCTATCTTGGAAGCCCTGTCGTTGAAACTTTGCTAAGAAGGTGTCCTTAAGCATCTAATAGGTCCCTGCTCTTGTGGTGTCAAATTTCCATACCAGTTGGTTGCCTCTTCATGGAGAGTAGTTGGGAAAATCCTCAAACTCTGACCTTGGCCAATTAATTTGTTAGCTTCACAAGTAACTTCAAAGAGTTGAATGAAGCTATCTTGGTCCTCATCCCAGGCACCTAAGAACTTAGGGAAGTCTCCTAGATGGACCAAAATCCGCTAGGCCATTTCAAACAAAGGTGTGATGTCGATGTCACTCCAATCCCAAAAATTTAATGATCTTGGTTTTAGGATTCCCTCGAGTCTCTGAACTTGTAAGCGACTCTTCTTTGATAGTACTACCTTTCCTTAGATTGTCTATGAGTGTTCCAAAATCCTTGTATGTTTTTTGTCTTTGCGGAGTGGCTCGCTCTTCTGTTTGTGTTCGAGTTCCTCCTAAGGATGAACTCCCCTCGCTCATGTACCAGATCCTAGGTCCGCAAGTTCAGCCAACTTATAGCGCTAGGGGAACCTGTGGCACTCTCTTATAAAGACATGCCAAGCTTTCTTGCAAACACACCAAAACATTGGGTCCTAAACCCAAGGGAAAAGATTCTCGCAGACGCTATTGATTTACCTAAGTCACTCGGATTTGGCCTATAGGCACTCCTCTAAGCCCACAATCATACTCAAAGAGAACTTGAAAGGATAGGGGAGGGAAGACCCGCATACATATGTACACCGATACCTGCTCCCAGAGTTGACTCTCACCCTGTCACTTCTGCACTCGCTTGCTTTCACCCACACACACACACACACCTACCCCCTTTCACTCTTCTACTCAAACTTCCCGCTTGCTTCCTCTCCTAGCCTCATGCATGTATACTCACACACACCCACAAGCTCTCCTTTTTCCATTTTTGCTCACTCTCTTCATCACCTTGAGCTCTCTTCAATGCATAAAGTCTTTGGGAACTTTCACTTTCTTATGGACTTTGTTTGGAAGCTTTTTCAAAATCTTTCAAGTGCATTGACTTTGGGCTTATTCATTAGTTGAACGCTGAGGTTGAGAAAGAACTTATCAGCAGAAGCGTCCAAAGGATTGATGAGCAAGAAACTATCATGATTCCAAGACAGAATGAGATATTCATCCTCAACTTTCAAGCTTGTTGATGTTGAGAGAATATGGTTCCTAATGATGTTACACCTCTCTTCGTCAAACTATTGAGATCATAGAAGTGAGCTTGAGTGCTTCTGCTTCAGGTTCAAAATTCAGAATGGAGAGTTATGGAGCAAGGCACTCTTCCCCTTTGTCATGGAGATCTTACATCTGAAGTGAGGCCAAGTCTATACCTTCCTCCTTGTGCTGACAGCTCAAATGCAACCTCGACAATCCACGCACGAAATGCATTACCTTTTGCAAAGATTGAATTCGAGATGAAATACCTAGATCATTCTTTCACCAAAAAAATCTGATCTCTCTTAGCCAAAAAGCCATCATGCTAAACAAGCGTATTATGGTCTTTTAGATTATGAGATCTGTTGTAGGTTTTCATTGAGAAACAACCTCATCCATCCCAATGAGTTTTTAGGAATCCACCATGCTGCCATGCCACCTCAACTTCTTTTCCGATGCAAAAACCATGGCTCTATAATAATCTTTCCCCCCTTGAGATCTTCCATCTCTTTCATACAAACTCCTTGCTATGTTCTCGATCTTCTCCTTCATATGAGAAAGGTGATCCTCTACTCCTTTTGGTGTTTCCTTCTTAGTGACTCATGCAGTGCTGTCTGCCAGCTTCTCTCTGACTGCAGGCATGCTTAACCCCTTTTTTCAAACATGGATTCCTCCTTTGATTAGAAAGTACTTGACTGGTAATCAATCTCCTCCCCTCTCCCAAGCACTATGAAGATCTTATGATCTTGTCTTGCACCATCAGAATATCAAGGCAAAGAAATTTTCAACTGCTCCTTTCCTTCCACTCTACTCCAGCTCCTGTCGACTTTTGCATGTGCATGGGCCACTCCCCAAAAACCCCCCTTCCAATCAGCTAACTATCAAGCGGCAATTGATATCCCTTGTACACGAAGACAAAAACGGGCAAATGGAGAGAGACCTGAAAGACTCCCCTACACACCTGTATATCCATGTAGCTCAAGCATAAGCACCACCTCCTTTACTTGTCAATCCGCGGAGACGTGAGTATCGGTATGAAGACCATGAGCAAGTGAAGGCACAAGTGCATGAGTGAAAGCACACAAACATGCACACACATACACACACACGTGCAAGGCAAGATCAAAGAGAGGAACAATGGAAATCTTTGATTGCAAAAGAGTTCTCTTACAAAAGCTCTATTCTCTAACAAGCTAACCCCAAAAATGAGCTCTCTAGCTCTTTCTCTTTTCAAAGCATCATTTGCCAAATACTAAAAATTGAATTTCTTTATATTCAAAGATTTGCAGGGTACCAGAACTACCCCTTGCAGATATCTCCCTGGATGCTCTCGTACATGCAGTAGTTTAAGCATCACTCAAGTTGCAGATCTTCAAGCTCTTCACTCCTACCATAGTAAGAGGAGACCATAGTTGTGGATGCCATGTTCATGCCAAGTTCTTGACATCTACCAGATAAGGCAGCAATTATATCATCTGCTAGTAGAGACACACTTCTATCCAAACTGATAAATGCCCAGTAATCAACAGTTCCACCTTCAACTAAGCATGACTCATTCATGTTCCATGAGCCAAACCTGGGAACAAGTGCTTTCTCTCTTTTTTTTTTTTGAGGAACAATGTCACCAAACAAGAAGACAGATGTTAGTATCAGCAAAAATAGTTAACATATGTCAATGTGCTCTTGTGCATGGGACTCGCAAATGTGTCTATGCACGGCCGTGTAATGTGGCCCTATATTAATGCATACTCTGGAAATGCATGACTTGAATGGTGCAAAAGATAAGGTTGTGCAAGAAGCACATGGTTGTCGCTCGTTGAGGCTTTCGATGTTACTTGTAGATGTTGATGCCGGCTTTGGTGGGGGTATCCATTAGATCTCAAAATGATGTAATCCTCCTTATTGGGGTCCATTCTAGAACAACATTTGGCACTATAGAGATCACTTCAGGCGTCTTCATCTTTGGATACTTCCTGAACTATGGTATCCAGTGTGGTTGGCGCTGTGATTTGGTGGAGGCTACTTGTACTTTTGGCTTCCAAACCCATACCCTTTTTGCATGTCTTCCTACTATTGTCGAAGAAGTGAGTTGATCTTCTTTCGGTCTCTGTACGCGGTTCTTACCCTTTTCTCTTTTTGGCTTCTTTGTTGAGACCCTTCGCATGTGGGAGAACATAGGTTGCTATGGATATAAGAGCTTCTTAGGTACCCACATCTGTAATCGCCCTTGTTGAGCTGTAGCTAATTGCTTAGGCACCCAAACTTGTCGGATACCTTGTGGTTGAGCTTGTTCGAGCTCCTTCCTTCGTCTTCTGGCCTGGTTGCTGGATGGGATTTGTGGGGGCAAGGCTGGTGGTTGATCTCCTTTGCGTACCCAGATCTGCTTCATGCTCGGAACTACTTTCTTGTTTAAGGGTGTCGTTCCATTTACTATAGCAGTTGTCTTGAATTGTTGTGCTTGCTTCTTAGGTTGAACTACTAGGGATGCTTTACTCTTCGAAAAAGAAGGAGGATTTGCTTGCCTTTGCGACTGTCCTTCCATGATTGAGTCCTTCTGGATCATAGAGCTTTTGACACATACAACATCTTGCTCGTGAAGATTATTCTTAGAGGAACTAAGAGAGTGTGTGGTGCCATGATCTGTGAGCATGCAGTTCTCTAATTCTAATGTAATGCATTGTTCATGTACCCAAACTTGAAGAATTTGACTTCTTAGGTTAAGTTAACTGCATGGTCATAGATCCAATCTTGACCCAGACAAGTGGTTCTGTAAGACACACTAGCACTTTGACTTTCATTGGAACATCTTGAAGGTAGATGGGAAGTTCCACCTCCAAACAAGGGGTTTCCACACCTCCCAATCCTATGAGATAAGCTTCTATGGGATTGATGTTCAACTGCAAGTCTTGGCAGTAGGATAGTCTAACTGCACTACTTGCTGCACCTGAGTCAATCAATGCTTTCACAGTCCTTGCACCCTTTCCTTGTCCTATCTCTATGGTCACAAAGGGACGTCGGTCAATGACTTGAGAAGTACTTATGCCTGATTTTTGGCACATATCCATGTGATATTTTGGGGCTTTTGAGTTGACATCTAGGCCTAGTCACCTTAACTTATTTTGCCTAATACGCTCTCTGGCCTCTGCCTGTGCTTCTTCCCTCACCCTTAACTCCTCTTCTTTTTGCTTCTTAGCAGTGTTGAATCTCGTAAGCATATCCTCTGTAAGAGGTTCTTGGTATAACTTGAATCTACATCCACTAATATAGTTTGGCAAGATATCTCCTTCTAGAGTGGCCAACTGAACTGCACCGCTGCTGGAAATTCTATTAATGATCATTGTCTGTATCCTCTTTTTTCCAACTTATGGGCATGTTGCTTTAGCGTATAAACTAGCACTAGGTCTCCCTCTTTCAATCCTTTATCTTTGATGTGTGCATCAAAGTATGCCTTTTGTCTTTTCTTTGCAGCATAGATGCCTGCCGCTGTGCGTAGCCTTGTCTCACCTAAGCGTTCTAGATCAAAGATCCTAGAGGACAATTCATGTCCATTCCACTCATGCTCTTGTGCTACTTTTAAGGCTGGGATGAGGAAGTCCAATGGTAGCACAACATTCTGTCCAAAGACCATCTGAAATGGGATGGCATTCAGTACCGTTTTATAGGCAACTCGATAAGCCCAAACAGCATGATGTAGTTGTTTGTCCCAATCAGAGCGTTTATTATTCACTAATTTTATCAATACATTACATAGGATCTTATTCGTGCTCTCGGCTTGTCCGTTAGCTTGTGGATGATAGGGGGCAGACTTCTTATGTATCACCAAGAATTCTTGGAGAAGATTTTCAATGACTTCATTCAAGAAGTGTGTACCTCTATCACTTACTAACTCTATCGGTAATCCATATCTCGTGAACACATTCTCAAATAAGAACTTAGTCGTTGTCTGAGCATCATTCTTTGTTGTGGCTTCCACCCACTTGGTAAGGTAATCTGTGGCTACAATAATGTACTCTGCATGGGAGTTTCTAGCTGGGGGGTTAATAGGACCTACAAAGTCTATATCCCATTTTGAGAATGCACGTCCTCCCATCATTGGCCTCAAAGGCATCTCATCTTTTCTAACTGGATATTGTGCACATTGGCATGTGTCACATTTCTTCACATAGGTATGTGCATCCATATGAAGAATTGGCCACCAAAGTCCTGAGAAAAGAATGGTCTTGATTACTCGGTCAGGACCAAAATGTCCACCTGCAACACCACTGTGTGCAGTTTCTAAGACTTTCAAAGAGTCTGATTCGTGAATGCACAATCTTAGATAACCATCCTTGCCTCTTCAATATAAGTTGTCTCCAACTAGAGCATAGTCCTGAGCCTCTTGCTCCATGCTTAGTCTTCTTGCTAGACTAGCCTCTTTGGGTAAGGTTCCCGATCTCATAAACTCTACCAATGGAGCACTCCAATCAGGAATTAATGACACTTGATAAAGGGTGGCATGCTCCACTGGTGGTCTCTCTCTGCACATTGGACAATTCTTAATCCACTCATGTATTTCTTTGTCCATGCTAGGCCAATACACTCCTAAACATTTCACATTTTGTAATGTGTGCTGTTTTGAATAATGATTTCCTAGCAATCCTTCATGAGCTTGTTGCAACCAACTACTATGTTCATCGTCCTCCACACAACATGCGAGTACACCCTTCGTATCTTGTTTGTACATGCTTCCTGCCAATATGTGATATTTTTGTGATTTGACAATTTCTTCTTGCGAGGTTTTCATATTCTTATTTGCGGGTCCGAAGGTGAGGACGGGTACCAACTTATTTGCCCATTTAGGAACAACCTCCAAATTGAACAGATAAGCATCGGGTAGGTCATCAGACACTCCTTGAGGTGACTCTCTTGAAGTAATGCGAGAAAGGTGATCTACCCGGAAATGGGTTCTACCTTTCCTAACAACGACTTCAAAGTCATATTCCATTAGTAAGAGGAACCATCTTACTAAGCGTCCTATATTGCAAGGTTTATTGACCAAATATAACAAAGCTTGATGATCAGTAAAAAACTTGAACTTGTTGGCCAATAAATAGTGTCTAAACTTCTTCATAGCATAAACCATGCCTAAACCCTCTCGCTCGGTGGTGGTATAGTTTCGTTCAGTTGCAGTTAGCTGTCTGCTAGCGTATGCTATGGGTAAATCTAAATTTCCTTCACCTGTGGGTTGTGCTAGCACACATCCTATGGCATGTTTGGATGCATCCACATGGACATGGAATGGCTTATTCCAATCAGGAGTGGTCAGTATTGGTGCTGTGCACAAACGTTTCTTCAGTTCATTGAAAGAATTCTCGCATTCATCGTTCCACTCAAAATTAGACAACAAGGCATAAAGGGGTCTAGCTATGATCGCATACATGTGGATAAACCTACGGTAATATCCACAATGGCCCATAAAGGCTTGTACCTCTTTAACATTCCTTGGCCTTGGTAGCTCCGCTATGGCTCGTACCTTATCTTCATCTGTTGAGATTCCATTCTTAGAAACAATATGACCTAAGATTTTACCTTGACGCACCATGAACACACACTTTTCTAGGTTCAGACACACTCAGTATTCTCTACACTTGTTGAAGATTTGTCTGAGATCAGGAATGTGAAATCTTCTTTCTTGGGAATGAGCACATAAATCATCCACATACACTTCTAAGCTCTTTCGCAAGAACTCTTTGAAGACATGACATATGAGCCTTTGGAATGTTGCAGGTGCATTGGTGAGCCCAAATGGCATCACACGAAATGCAAAGATTCCCCACTCTGTGGAAAAAGCTGTTTTGTGTTGATCTTCTGGTGCAATGGCTACTTGATTGTAACCTGAAAATCCATCTAGGAAGCTATAAACTTCCTTGCCTGCAACACGCTCCAATAGGTGTTCCTTAATTGGAAGTGGATAACTATCTCTGATCGTAGCGGCATTAACTTTTTTAAGGTTAATACACACTCACAACTTCTCGTTCTTCTTGGGCACCACTACAATGGGGGACACCCATTCAGTATGCTCATTCTCATAGATGAATCCAGCTTCAATCAGCCTATCAATTTCTTCTTTTATTTTGGCTGCATATGTATCATTATATGTGTAGGGCTTCTGTTTGGTGGGCTTTGCATCAGCAGTCATGGGGATAGTATGAGAGAAAATTCTTGGATCTACCCTTTTCAAGTCTCTATAGTGCCATGCAAACACATCCCTATATTCCCTTAATAGAGCTACGAGCTCCATTTCTTCTCTTACACTTAGGTCATCTCCTATGTATGTGCATCTCTCTTCGTTCTCTTCAATGGTCACTGCAATTTTCTTGGTCTTTTCTTTATTATCATATGATTCCCCTATGATGGCCTCTCTCTTAGGCATTCGTACCAGAATTTTGCAGTCGTCAACTTCATATTTCTTGAAGTTTTCTGGTACTTCAAACAATGATTCCTCCTCTTCTTGTTTCATTGCTTTTCTTTTCTTTTTCTTTTGACTGCTCTCACTTCCATCCTTTGAATTTACCGTTTTAATACTTGTGAGAGGTTCTTCTTCTTTCTGGGTGAACACTCCTATATCTTCTAGATAGTGTTGCTCTGAGTTAAAGCAACTATCCATCACAATGGACTCTATATCATCGTCATTCTCTTCTTCTTCTATGACATCACTAGGGTCACATTCTTCTAGCAAGGGCTGACACATGAACACTGAGATATCATAACCCTCCTCATCACAATGAGGTGTCCATTGTTCCTCGTTGACAGCAATGTCCATGGTGGCTAAGATTTCTGGCCAGCCATGAGGCTCTAATTCCTCATCCGGAAAGATCATCGGTGTGTAGGCTGGGTCTCTAACTGGTCTATCTCCTGGTGAAGTACCTTCTTCCCTTGCCTTCAAGCATTTTTCCTCTTCCTCTGCGACCTTGCACATCCACAAATGAGTATCTTCATGCAACCAGGATGGGTTAGGAGAACTTCCAGAATGCACAGAGATTGAATCTTCTTTTGCTTTGTGGATAGGATTCCACTGTAGTGGTGGTACATCTCTGAAGGTTTAATCCTTCAAATTGACCTTGGTGGTGACCCCTAAGTGTTATAAGTACAAGGAATTGGTTCCCCAATCCTGTACTATTTGCAATTGTCGTAGGAAGGGTCTTCCTAGGATCATCTCATAAACATTAGTTTTCTCAAAGTCACATATAGCAAATGTGTGCTCAAACTCTACGCCACAAGTGGTTAGAGTTATTCCTTCGAGCAATCCTAGAGTTCTTTCAAAATGACCGTCTTCCATTTGAAGCTTCATTCTAGTTGGTCTTAATGTGGGTTTGCCCCATTGCTTCCACAAGGAGGTGGTCGCAATAGCAACACCAGCACCTGAATCTATGATTGCTTTGGTTGTGTAACCTTGGTAGGTGATTGGAAGATAAGTATTACCTTCTTCACCCTCACCCATGTCTCCTATTTTATCGAGAGGTATCTCTGGAACTTTTTGCTTAGAGCCTATTTTTGGCATATTGGAATCAAGTTCTGGGACCTGATCCTTCACATGATTCCATAGCGCGGGTTTTGCTTTTAGCAACTCTTCTATAGTGAGATGACATTGAACCTTAGTGTTCTTCACGACATCAGTGTTCCTTGGAACCACTGAGTCTTCATTTCTTACCAATATTGAGGCAGTTCTTCTAAGGTATTAGATTCAAAATCTATCCTTTCGTCTTCTTGTTGCTCGACTTGATCTCTGTAAATGGATGGAATGTCTTGGGGAAATTGATCATGAAGATCATCAATCTCGGGAATAAGAGGGAAATTACTCTTCTCCTTGGCCCATTTCTCTTCTTGTATTTCCCGCAAGAACTCTTGAGAGTACTGTTGAATTGCAGGAGGTATTCCAGCATCCGTGGAATTAGGAACATAAGCTCCCTTCGGTGGTGAGCTTCTTCTCTCAATAACTGGTTGAGCCTGTGGAGGTAAAGAATCTTGTGGTTTGTTTATCAACTGCTCTAATCTTTCTAGTAAGCCCTGGAAGTGCAAATCCGATTTGACAGAGTTTGTCTGATTGAACTTTTGACTAGTCTCAAGTATAGCTTGAGCTTGTTCTACCATTTCATGCACATTTTCATCCGTTCAATCTCTAAGTCCGCTCTAGGGTAACTCTTGTCTAGGTTTGCAATTGTAGGCCCTTCTTGAAGTCGAGCCTAATAGGCCTTGAACATCATGTCCAAGCCTTCTGAGGTTGGATCTGCAAGAATAGACCCTGGTTAAACTTTCAATACATATGTCAATCATTGCATAACCGATGGACTCTTTCTTCATCAGATCGCTCCTAGCAATACACTTGCAACCAACATATAATCTATAAACTGGGAGCATGCTAGTGCACCAAAACCAACAATTGATACATCTAACAGATAGATAGATAGATAGATAGATAGATAGATAGATAGATAGATAGATAGATAGATAGATAGATAGATAGACAAATAGAAAGACAAATAGATAGATAGATAGATAAATAGATAGATAGATAGATAGATAGATAGATAAATAGATAGATAGATAGATAGGTAGATAGATAGATAGATAGATAGATAGATAGATAGATAGATAGATAGATAGATAGATAGATAGATAGATAGATAGATAGATAGATAAATAGACAGACAAACAGATAGACAGACAGACAGACAGACAGACAAACAGACATACATACATACATACAGGCAGATAGACATACAGATAGATAGATAGATAGATAGATAGATAAATATATATATATATATATATATATATATATATATATATATATATATATATATATATATATATATATATATATATATATATATATATATATATAGATAGATAGATAGATAGATAGATAGATAGATAGATAGATAGATAGATAGATAGGTAGATAGATAGATACATAGATATATAGATAGATAGATAGATAGATAGATAGATAGATAGATAGATAGATAGATAGATAGATAGATAGATAGATAGATAGATAGATAGATAGGTAGATAGATAGATAGATAGATAGATAGATAGATAGATAGATAGATAGATAGATAGATAGATAGATAGATAGATAGATAGATAGATAGATAGATAGATAGATAGATAGATAGATAAAAGATAGATAGATAGATAGATAGATAGATAGATAGATAGATAGATAGATAGATAGATAGATAGATAGATAGATAGATAGATAGATAGATAGATAGATAGATAGATAGATAGATAGATAGATAGATAGATAGATAGATAGATAGATAGATAGATAGATAGATAGATAGATAGATAGATAGATAGATAGATAGATAGATAGATAAAAGATAGATAGATAGATAGATAGATAGATAGATAGATAGATAGATAGATAGATAGATAGATAGATAGATAGATAGATAGATAGATAGATAGATAGATAGATAGATAGATAGATAGATAGATAGAGAGAGAGATAGATAGATAGATAGATAGATATCATCAAGATAAACACATACACACACACACACACACACACACATATATATATATATATATATATATATATATATATATATCCATTTTCACTTGCCTTCACTAGCAAGCTACTATCTGCCTTTGATGCTTGATATCCACATTCATTCAAGAACTTAACAAGCCTATAATTCCATGCTCTTGGGGCCTGCTTCAACCCATACAAAGCTCTCTTGAGCTTACACACATAATTTGATCCAATTGAATCCATGAAGCCTTCTGGTTGCTCCATGTACACTTCATCTGCAATGTATCCATTCAGAAATGCATTCTTCACATCTAATTGTGATAACTTCCATCCTTTACAAGCAACAATAGTAATCAATGATCTAATTGTAGACATCTTAGCAATAGGACTAAAGGTTTCATCATAATCTACCCAATAAGTTTGGGCATAACCTTTAACCACAAGTCTAGCCTTGTATCTAGACACTTTTCCATTTGCAAACCTTTTTGTTTTGTATACCCACTTACATCCAATGACTTTCTGATTCTTTGGTCTTGGCACCAACTCCCATGTTCCATTTTCAAGTAGAGCATCATACTCTTCTTGCATTGCCTTCTCCCAATTCTGTTTACCTTTAGCTTCTTCATATGTGATTGGGTCTTCTTCTGTCTTCACAATGTAAGCATAGTCTTTTGTTGTTAAGAAAGATGTATCATAGCTATACCTGATAGGCTCTTTCCTTTCTTTCAAAGATCTTCTGACCTCTGCACTTCTTGAAGTCTCAGCCACATTTGATTCTGGATCAAATCTTGGCCCATCTTCAACATTGTCGTGCAATCTACTTTTATAATCAACATCATCAATATCTTCTTCATACACACTTACTTTTGCCTTCCCTTTCCTTTGTATTTCTTCAACATCTGCATAAACATTTGTTGACCCTGTATACCATGTGCTTTTCTCATCAAATGTAACATCTTTGGTAACAAGAAATTGCTTTGTGGAAGGACTCCACAATCTGTAACCCATCTGTCTATCATCATACCCAATAAACACATACTTCTCTGCTTTGGGTTCTAGCTTATGTCCTAATTGTGAAGGAACATAAGCATATGCTAAACATCCAAATACCTTACAATGATCAAGAGTAGGTCTCTTACCCCACCATGCTTCATAAGGTGTTCTTCCATCCAAAGCTTTACAAGGTAACCTATTCACAAGGTATGTTGCAGTGTTGATAGCTTCTGCCCATAAGTAATTTGGACAACTCTTTCCTTTCATCATTGCTCTTGCAAACTCTTTTAGAGTTCTATCCCTTCTTTATGCAACTCCATTTTGTTGAGGAGAGTACCTGCAAGTTACTTCTCTTTTTATACCTGCATTCCACAAGTTATCATCAAGCTCTTTAGAAAAATACTCTCCCCCTCCATCTGATCTCAATCTCTTGAGTTTATGTCCTATAATCCTTTCTGCATAAGCATGATAATGCTTGAATGTTTTGAACACTTCTAATTTGTCCTTGATTACATATAAAGTAATCCATCTGATTGCATCATCAACAAACAACACATAATATCTGGATCCATTTATGCTATAGTCCAGTGAAGGACCCCACACATCTATATGTACCAATTCAAGCATATTTGAATACTTGTACCCTGATTTATTGTATGAACTTTTGTGTGCTTTACCTATTTGACAAGCTTCACACTTGTACACCATGTGTTGACCTTCAACATTTGGCAAACCAAGCACCACATCATTGTTTGACATTTCCTTTATGGCTCTCTCATTGAAATGAGCTAGCCTTTTATGCCATAGGTCTAACTCAGACATCTTTTGACTTCCATAAGTAAATAAAGCATGTCCCACATTACCTTGGACTTTGAGAGTAAATAGCCTTCCTTCCTTTTTACCTGCAATGATATTTCTATATCCCTGATTTGGATATTGCACATAAACACCATCAGTTGTGAATCTGATTTCATATCCCTTTTCCACAATTTGTCCTACACTTATCAAGTTTTTAGGAATAGTAGGAACATAAAGCACCTTGCTCAAGAGTGTACTTCCATTCTTTGTTTTCACTGATCCAATGGTCTCCACTTTATGCTTGGTGTTATCACCTGTTTGAACTGTATGTCCATTCACCTTTGCTTCCATATCAGTCATCAATGATATATTGCCACTCCGATGATTGCTACATCCTGAGTCAATATAGAACACCCTTTGGTCTTCTCCTACTGCTTCATGTGTTGCATTCAAGATGAGAGTCATGTCATCTTTTTTATTTGATGTAAAAAACTTTTTAATCCTCTAATGTGAGGTAGAAGATAATCATTTACAGCCATGTAAATGATGCTCCTAGCTTGAGCATCCTTTCTCATCCAATTCTTCAAACCTGCAAGTTCCTCCCTAGTTGGAACACTAGGATCTTCAAACTCAGGCTTTTCTTCTTCTCCTATAATGAATGCCATCAAATCTTTGCTCATGAGGTGTGCCTCCATCCTCATGGACCAAGCTGGATAGTTCTCCCTATCTAGCTTATCAATCTGCAAGCTTTCTCCCATCTTTGATCTTTTGTGTCTGCAATTACTATGATTTATGATAATAGAGTGTACCTTTGATATGTAGCTTTAATTCTTCTTGATCCTTTAAACTCGTACTTTGTACTTCTGCAAGTTATCTTCAAGAATTTGGCTTTGTCCACCTTCAATTAGAAGGAACTTCAATATCTACAACAGTCGGGAATTCCAATGCCTTTACTTCACTTGTATTACACCTTCAGCTGTGATACCACTGTTGGAGACCTCTAAATCTCCAAAGGTTTGATCTATACTGATTTAAGATCACCTCTATATCAGGTATGGATCAAACTTTACACAAATGTTATCTTTATTTACCAAAACTTTCAACTATCACTTCTCTGAGTAAAATCTTCCTTCTTCAAGAAGTCTGCTTCAAAGATTGACTTCATTACCTGCACATATCTTCAAATTTCTTCAAAATAATGATGTACATATCTCCACACTACCTTTACACAATCATATCAACCATTAGTCCTTCAAAAGAATCATTAAAACTTTAATTTGATCCTTAAGATCAAAAGTATGTCAGAAACTGTCTTCCTGAACAATCGACTTTGACATACGTAACTTCTAAGGTTGATTTCTCACAGCACAAATCCCATTTTGCTAAATGCTTTTATCCATAGCTTCCTTACCTTCTAACTTAGATTTTGAATGCTTACTTATCAAAAACTTTACACTGAACACTGAGATCTAAGCAAAACATCGACACAAAAAAGTGCGCGATTCTGAGAGACTTATTTGCAGACATGTTCCTATTGATCATTCTCACAGTATGAAAGAAATTAGACCATGAAACTTTGAACATAGCTTCATTAGCTTCTAGATTAGATGTCTACAAAAGGATTCCTGATCCACATGATCAGACTAAGAGAAATCTGAGAAAGACTTGATGCTAACTCGTGAACATGACTCTCTACACATCTATCTCAATGACACTTGGCTTCCAATGACTCTCTCACTTATTTCTTTACATCATTGACTTATATACATATGTTTCTAGACTCATCACGTGTCTATTACATTACTCCTTATCATCCTAAGGATTACCTATACTCATAGTACAAGAATTTCCACCTGTAATGTACATATGTATACAAGCTATCATTTTGAAATCTCTTCACTTTCTCAAATGACGTCTTTCACTTCAAACAGATCATTGACTTGCTTTAAACTCTTTGTAATCATCAATTTGTGATTGTTTTGTTCCAATAGATAGATAGAGAGATAGATAGATAGATAGATAGATAGATAGATAGATAGATAGATAGATAGATAGATAGATAGATAGATAGATAGATAGATAGATAGATAGATAGATAGATAGATAGATAGATAGATAGATAGATAGATAGACAGACAGACAACCAAACAGACAGATAGATAGATAGATAGATAGATAGATAGATAGATAGATAGATAGATAGATAGATAGATAGATAGATAGATAGATAGATAGATAGATAGATAGATAGATAGATAGATAGATAGATAGATAGATAGATAGATAGATAGATAGATAGATAGATAGATAGATAGATAGATGGATAGATAGATAGATAGATAGATAGATGGATAGATAGATAGATAGATAGATAGATAGATAGATAGATAGATAGATAGATAGATAGATAGATAGATAGATAGATAGATAGATAGATAGATAGATAGATAGATAGATAGATAGATAGATAGATAGATAGATAGATAGATAGATAGATAGATAGATAGATAGATAGATAGATAGGTAGGTAGGTAGATAGATAGATATGTTGGTGCAATTCACAAGCCTACACATTTGGCTTGTAGTTCAAAAACACATAAGAAGATGCATAGGAACCAATTGTTAAACACTTTTTCTAACTGTCAGAAGTGCGTTTAAACAATTATTGGGGTTCTTGGGAGTGGTAGGGGTCTGTTAGACAGAGGCCCTATACTTGGTTCCCAAAACTAACCATTTCCATACAGCAATATACGGATGCGCAGAACTCTATTAATACGCTGTTACGCTTAGGGGCCTTACAGTCCTCGATCAAAATCCGTCCAAAGTGTACCGAATACACTAAATTGCTACACTGTTCTGCACATAAACTTACTGAAATACCAGAGACAATGGCAGTAATTCAACCTTTACCGAATAGGTACAAACAATCAGACAACATCGAAAAGATAGAGAACTCAATAGTCCCAGACACACAGTACTGAAGATTCAGTACGCAACTTAGGAAGACACTTACTGTAGCTTAATCTTTGCCGCATGAAGATAGACCTCAACACTGAAGACAACACCATACAGGTCCGAATCCCAGAAACACTACCACAACTACACAGAATTCCTCAAACAACTGGCAGAACATTCCAAGAAGAGTAACACCACAATACACGTAACTTAACACAACAATCGCAATTGAGACTCGCAAACGACTCACTCAGACAACAGTCCGGTGATCTACTGGATGTTGATGAAACTCACAACAAACAGGTATCGGTGGACAACAGAACAAAATCAGAAATATACACTACAATATACTCAGGATTGCTCCACAAACAACACAGTAACGTTCACTCAATTACCCAGACAGACAATCTGGTGAACCCCACGAACGTTCTCTGCGTGTCTCTTTTTCATTGCTTTATATAAAGATTACAAGGTGTCTGCGTAAAAACTTTTCACGCATGCGAAAAAAGAAGATTCAGTTATACAACTTCCAATCTAGCGGCCGATAACACTCTGGCATGCACGGTGGACTCGAACCCGTAGGTTTTACAAAATTATTGTTCTTCTATAATGCCTTCTAAATACATGTTTCTGGCTAATCTAAAGGTTCGGGCAATTTTCTTCTTTAAAGTTTCTAACATCTGTTTGAGAGTGTCCGGTTCTACTAATTGTGCATCTATTTTTACAGAACTTAATGAAATAGCTTCGGTCAGAAAAATTTCTGCTTGCGTCTGCAGAAAGGCTTCTTGTAGGTAGAAATCGTTTGATAAGGCCGCATTTCTAGAAACTTTCATTTTTGCCACTTGTTTCTCCATCTTGCTTACTCTTTCTTTTTTATTTTCCAGCTGATTCTCCCTTCTTTCGATCTCTTGATTCTGAAAATTTATGGTTCTGGAG
Source organism: Ceratopteris richardii (assembly GCA_020310875.1). NCBI lineage: Eukaryota > Viridiplantae > Streptophyta > Polypodiopsida > Polypodiales > Pteridaceae > Ceratopteris > Ceratopteris richardii. The sequence goes on from MU260587.1 coordinate 111,000, forward strand.
TATGCATCCCTTTCTCTTCGGAGATCTGTTATTAGCTTCTGTGTTTGAGCTTCTTTGGTCAAATAGTGTTTAAGCATTTTGTTGACATCTGATAAAGTTTCATTTGTTCTATGGAGTTCTTCTTCTGTTTTCATAGCCTGCTTATGCTGTTCTTGGCTCTGTTGTACTACTTCGTGTAGCTGAACTCTCGTTTCTTCTAATAAATTGCCTAAGGCTACTCTGTCATCTTCTTTATCTTGTAGCTCTTGCTTCATTTGACTGATTTCAGCATTTGCATCCTTTAATAAGTCGTCTCTCTGTTTGATCTCTGCCCGTGCTGCATCTCTTTGTGCTGTAACTTCTACCTGCTCGGCCATCCGGGCTTGTAACTCCTTCAGCTGTTCTTGTAAGGCTTGATTTTTTGCTTTGGCTACTAGTAATTTTTCCTGTAGGGGGCTAATGTCGGCCTCCAGTACATCTACTTTATGTTGAAATTCATTGCGAATATCCTCTCTTACTTGCTTCATTTGCGCAGGTAGTTGTTGTGATAAATTGATCAGCAGTTGACCCATTGATGCTAACTCATAAAATACGGATATGGAGGGGAGTGGAAGATGATGACGAGGTTGGGATGAGGATGCAGTGAGTAGCTGCTGGGAGTTCAGTGGAGAGTAGTTTGGGGATGAGGAAGAAGAGGCTGCGGGTTCGTCGGGGACAATGGGTGGAATAGGGAGGATGGGGTTGAGTGGCTATTCCGGTGAAGGAATGGGAAGGGTAGGGTTAGGTTCTGTTACCTGTTCTGTGGTTTGTTGTGTGGTGTCGACAGCTGTGGACTCGATTGCTTTCAGTAGCTCTTCGAAAACTTCTTTAATGACCTGTTCTTCTTCCTCTTGTTGTTCCTGCTCAGATTGCTGCTGGGATGTTTCTTGTGACGAGCTTATTTCTGATTCAGTGTGATCTTCCTGTTCTTGTTATCTATCTGATGAAGACTGTGCTGATGAGTCGTGCTGCATAGACGTTGCGGTGTCATGGAAAGTTTCTTCGTCTTGTTTTTCTTATTTTTTGTCATTTCCTTCGGCTGAACCCTGTGCTTCACTTTCGGATGAACTGATTCTAATTCTTTTCCGGCAGAAGAGTTGATTGAGTTCCTCTTCGTCTTCTTCATCATCTTCCAATAATTGGGTAGATTCTTCATGGTGCAGGAACGGGCCTCTGGGTGGTGGTTGTGCTGCAAGTATGGCTGGAAAAAGGAAAGAAATGATGTGTAGCAGTCCCGACCTCGGCATTCCTCCCTTGTTTACCTGTTTGATTATTGAAACGCATTCCTTGTGAATGCGGTGGAAGAAGTAGGATGCAAAATTTATCGGTTCTTGGGTAGCTAAGTCTATGGCGGAGTAGAAGGGGCGAGATATTCCGTATGTGCACTTTTGGAGATTGAGGATGGCTACTAAGAATTGTAGCGCGGATCTCTTAGGTTCAGGGCGGCAGAGGATGGCGTATTCGTTAGAGGAACTCCTAGGGAATAATCGATTCATGGTGGCTATTGGCAGATTCGGACCATTTTCCCGACCTTGCTGAGGGAGTCTAAACGCTTCAACAAAAGCTTGGAAGGTGATTACGGCTCGGGAGGGTAGGGATGTGATAGCCCAACTTTGCTCGTTGGCAGGTGTTTTAGCGATAGCGGCGATTATCTAGGCAAAAAACGGATGGGATTCCACTGAATGCCACGACAGTTCAGCGAAATTGGATAACCCACGGATGCGTAGGAACTCTCCTACATCGACAGGGAGTCTGTCACGGAAAGCGGCATAGTTTGCCAGAGCTTCCATGGCGCAAACGATGACAGCAAGCACAAAACGCAATACGCACAGGGTATACACAGTCACACAAATCACGCAAGCACAATAGTGATTTTCGGCGAAACGGAGAAGGTTAAGTAGATGCACTGTAGTGGAGAGCAATCAAAATCACTAATCATCGTGTGATGTTGAAATGATAACTTCTTAACTTCTGTGTGCATGTATGAGTAGCTGGAAAGGGCAGGGCGGCTGTTGACATAATTAAGTATCAAAACGCGGATATTTACATACTTATTATTTTATTAAGCACGCAAAATTAAGAGAAAATAAAAGAAAAGAAAACGCAAAATACACGGCAAATCCACGGATCGTTCAGTGTGGATTGGATGCTTGTTGATACGGCTGTAATTTTGACCCATTTATCACCTTTGGAAGAGGATTTCCAGTCAAAGTAGTCAACCGAAATGTTGCTGGGCCCACTTGTTCAGAAATCCGATAGGGGCCAAACCATCGTAACTTGAATTTGCCAACAGAGCGATTCGACTTTGCATTGTAAAATAGTACAAGTTGTCCCACTGTAAAAACTGGGGTCTTTAGATAGCGATCATGTGTTCGAGCTTGTCTTAGCTGTACTTCCTGCATAGTCAAAAAACTTTGCCATCGGTGCTCATCCAGTTCTCTGAGTGTATCTAGCCGAAATGATAAAGAATCTTCTGGTATTAATTTCTGAGTGAGAGCCACACGTAAGCTTGGCACAATAATTTCCATGGGTGCTATGGCTTCCAATCCATAAGCTAGTTTGAAAGGTGTTAAACCTGTTGCTACCTTATAGGTAGTCCTATATGCCCATAATATTGCAGGTAACAGTTGATCCCATCTTTTCGGTGCTTCCATAATGAGTTTACGAAGCATATTCAACAGGGTCTTATTCGTACTCTCAGCCAAACCATTTGCACGAGGATAATATGGTGAACTGAATTTATGCGTGATCTGAAAAGAATGTGTGAGTACTTTCATTAGATTGTTAACAAAATGAGTGCCTTGATCTGTAACAAGCTCCAGAGGTAAGCCAAAATGCGGAAAGATATCTTTCATTAGACACTTTGCTACCGAAACAGCTGTGCCAGACTTTAAAGCCCATGCTTCTGCCCATCTCGTTGCATAGTTTGTACAGGTTAGAATATAACGAGTATTGCTTAGTATTGCTGGTGGTGTAATACGTCCGATAAAGTCTAGACCCCACTTCTGAAAAGGCTCCAATGGAAATATAGGTTGTAGAGGGAAAAAATGACGTTGTAGTGGCTGTCCAGACCTCTGACAATTATCACATTTTTTGACAAACTGCAATACATCCCTGTGCATAGTAGGCCACCACAGTCTGCTCTGCAAAATTTTTCAGTGTGTTAATTCTGCAGCAAAATGGCCACAGGAAGGAATTGAGTGAGCCAAAGTAATAACTGAATCAACTTCGTGTGGAGGGATACAACGAAGTAAAATTCCAGTGTGATCCATATAGTATAATTCCCCAGCAATTAACCGAAATTTACGACTGTACACTGCAATCTTCCTACGCATTGCAGGAAAAGCCTGAGAAGGAAGGCATCCATCAGTAAGAAAAGTTAATATCTGATCATAATATGTAGATGGCATAGGTGGGTCTGCAATTTCATCATTAGTTGGTTCATAAACATAAATCGCTGGTGTTGTGTCATCTATACCAACCGGAGCTTCACCGGAATCTAAGCGAGAAAGGAAATCTGCTAAGGCATGTGAATTGTCGGGCCTATGAATCACTTTGTAATCAAATTCTTGTAAGAGCAGAACCCATCGCGCTAATCGACCACCTAGATGTTGTTGCCGTACCAGGTAGACAAGTGCAGCATGATCTACATGAAAAGTAAATTTTCGGCCAAGTAAATAATGCCTAAATTTCTTGACAGAGTATACTAAACCCAGACATTCCCTTTCAGTTACAGAGTAATTCTTCTCAGCAGAAGCAAGCCTTCGACTGGCATAGTACACAGGCCGAAACTACTTATCTGTTTGTTGCATTAGAACGCTCCCAATTGCTATATCTGAAGCATCAACAAATACATGAAATGGGCGATCCCAGTCAGGAGGCTGTAAGATTGGAACCTGTGTTAGTAATCCCTTTAGACGATCAAAAGCAATTTGACATTCCTGAGTCCACTCAAATTGTCAAGGAGTCTTGGTTATTAACTTGTTCAGTGGTATTGCCAAATGAGCAAGCCACTGTAAGTGCCGACCATGCCATCTTACTTGGCCCATGAAGCGCATCACTTCCTTAGGTGTAGTGGGCACAGGTGCTTCTAACACAGCTGTAATTTTATCTGGATCCACCTGTATACCTTGTGCAGATAGGATGTGGCCAAGTAGCTTTCCACATGAAATCGCAAACACAGATTTGTTTGGGTTCAAACAGAGTCTGTATTCTCTGCACTTCTCAAAGCAACACCATAAATGGAACAAGTGTGCTACCATTTTTCCAAATAACGAAAAATCATCAAGATAAACTTGCATAAACGAGGTAAGGTAAGGGGAGAATATTTCTTGCATACGCCTCTGAAAAGTACTTGGGGCATTTCTTAATCCAAACCACATTACGGTACAAGCAAAAACACCCCAATTGGTAATGAAGGCGGTCTTCGGTATATCCTGCTCAGCCATTCTAACTTGATTATACCCACTATATCCATCTAGGAATGAATACATTTCATGTCCTGCTACTCTATCAAGCATAGTGTCAAGAAAAGGTAGCGGAAATGGATCAGGCACCATAGCTGCGTTCAATTTCTGGTAGTCCACACAAATTCGCAGTTGCTTATTCTTTTTAGGAACAATAACAATTGGTGAGATCCATTCAGCATGCTCTACTGGCACGATGAATCTGACTTTGAGTAGCCTATCAAGCTCTGCTTTTACCTGTGATGCATAGTTCGGATTCATCCGGTAGCTGGGTTGCTTGATGGGTTTTGCTTCCGGCTTCAGCATGACCCTGTGTTGATAGATGCGTGGGTCCAAACCTTTCATATCTTTGTAATCCCATGCAAAGACGTCAGAGAACTCTCGGAGTAGCTGGATTAAGTCTACTTGAAATACTTTCGGTAGACTTTCCTTTATCTTGACAGGATGCGGATGGTCCTCATCTCCTAAATTATGATTGATCAATTGATCCTCTGGGACATAAAATTGTCGGGGCTTCTTTGTATCGTCAGCTGACTTAAAAAGTTGTTGTAGATCAGTGTCATCTATAGCAGTGGTATCTTCTTTCTTATCTTCTTTTGTTACAAGCATCACCGTACAAACTGCGGGATTCAAATTTTCTACAATAGATTGTAGATCAACAGTTCCTAGAGAGATCAAATGAATGTTATTCTTCAAAAACTCTTCTTCTTCATCATCTAACAAACCATCTAACATATGAACTGGTTCTGCAAAATACGGTCTAGCATGCAATTCGCAAGGCTGTATAGCATCTAATTTTACAACATATTTACGATTATTATCTTTGAAAGTGAGTTCCTGTGCAGACCAATCTTGTATGACCTTAGCTTGCTTCAGCCAAGGACGGCCAAGAAGAAGATTATAATCAAGGGTGGATTCTGGTAATTCTAAGATTACAAAAGTCATCTTAAAGGTGGTACCTTGCAAAGTTATTGGTACATTTCGAACAAGACCTATTGGATGGACTCTTGACTGGTCAGCCATTCTGACAAAGAGCTGAACTGGTTCGATTTCGGTCCATCCTAACTTCTTACACAGTGCAGCAGTAGCAATGTTGACACCAGATCCTCCATCAATTAGTACCTGTGTAATTTTATGATTTTTATACCATACCGTAATTAAAGGAACCGAATGATCGACCGTAGAATCAGGTTCCGGTTGCACTGTGGCTGTTGCTGGAATACAGGCAGACTCAGGACTAAACTGTTGCTGGAATTGTTGCCAAACTCCTGGTACTAGTGCAAGTAATTGGCCAAGAGGAAGAGTAATGGACGCTTTGGATAAAATCTCCCAGGCCTTATGTGATTGAATTGTGTTTTTTGCGGATTCTGAAGATGATGTGCTGGCTGAAGATGATGTTTCTGCTGAAGATGATGTGCCTGCTACTGAATTAGAATCTTGTTGTTGTGTTCCTTCCTTGGTTAACGGAGCCTGGGTCACCGGAATAGAATCTGCAAACACTGGAGGTTCGGCGGTGGTCCATTGACTTGCCTTATCATACATCCTTTGTTGTCCATGTATGCCTGGTTCAAAGACTTCTGCTGCTGGTTGCAGTTGCTTACCGGATCGTGTCTGAATTACTGCAGCTTGCGTTTCTACTGGTGTGATTTGTACCATATTAGTCATTGGATTTTGACGTTCTTTCTTCCTCTGATCATACTCAGCTGCATCCTTACAAAATCTTCTAATGTGACCAAATTCACCACAAAAATGACAGCGCGATGGTGGCAAATTAGTATTTTCCTGTGCTGGTCCGGCCTGCCAGCGGTTTGCATTGTAGTTATTATTTCTCTGCCCTCTATAATTTCGATAGCCTTGTTGCTAGTTGTTTCTCATTTGCGGAGGTACATAATGATTGGCTGGCTGTCCTGGTTCCTGTATAATAGCATTGACAGTTGCAGTTCCCTGCACTTTGGCGTTGTATGCACAGTTTTCGGTGGTATGTTCGATCGTGTTGCAGATAGCGCAAAACAACTGATTAAGTTCACAAGTGGCACTAGTGTGCCCTGAATTCTTGCATGTGGTGCAGAACATTTGTCTGGTCGGGTCTTCTGCAACATTTTTATTTGCTTTTAACCATTCCAAGTCTTCTGTAAATCCTCCAACTTTGTTTTCCAGCTGCAAAGCCATTGCAATCACTGCATCTAGCGTCATAGCTCCTACACAGTGTATGATCATAATCTGCTTGAGTTGCGGAGTCAATCCATTGATAAACCATTGAGTTATAACGTCATTTGGTAGGTTGGCATGTGCTGGTGGTAACTGCCTCAAATGAGTCCGGAATAGGGTGGCGTATTCCTGCACCGTTTGATTTATCTTCTGTCTATTGTTTTGCAAGTAGTCAAAAATTTCGGCTGGATTCTTCTTTAGCCTGAATCTTTGCAAAAATGCATCCCTTATTGCTTCATAGGTGCCGAAGTGGTTAATATCATATTCTGTAAGCCATCTAGCTACTTCGTTAACCAATGTCGACTGGAAGACGATAGCCTTATACGCCGGATCATGTGGATGGTTGAGCACTGCGTAGCTTATCTCAAATGTGCGTACATGAGCGTCTGGGTCATCCCCTAGAAATCCACCGAGTTTAGTGTACATTACTCCTGTTGGAGTCGGCCTTGGTGGGCATAGTTGTTGTTGTTGTTGTTGTTTCTATTGCTGCTGTTGTTGTTGTTGTTGTTTCCCGTTCATTGTGCTGATGGTTGTATTGTGACTATCTTCTGTATCCCGAGGCTGAATGTCTGGATCGTCAAAATCTGTATTGTCAGCCTGTGCACTTTCCGGTTCGACAATCTTGTTCAGTATGTTTCGAATCTCGGTTTCGAACAAGCTACCTTCCTTCTTGATGTCAAATGTAGGAAAGCTTACTCCCAATAATGGTGACTGGACTGAAGATTCACCAAGAAAGGGCAAATTGTCACCGAAAAATTGGGAACTTTCAACAACTGGTACTGGAATAACACCGGAAGGTGTCAATTTTTCACCAAGACAAGGTGCTTTTTCTCCTTCACAGATTTCTTTGGCTAATGTTTTTCTATTCGTATAGAAATTCGAATCTTGACCCAATGGTGCTAAATTAACTTCATGCTGCGTCTCGGTAGATTCTGGAGTTACTATATCTTCGATAGATTGTGCCGAAATCGCACCAGAATCTGCTAGAAATGTAGTACGTTCCACCGGAATATGACCGGAATCACTACTAACATTCTTCACTTTCTTGACAACTGGGTAAGTCCTTCCTGTGCTTCTACCTCCTGGAGGCGTCCTTAGCAAATTAGGTACCCAAGGTTGTCGGTTCTTCGGATACGTTTCACCGGATCTAGTAACCGGCATGTATCATCTTTTGTACTAATCGCGTACTATTACTGTCGATTTACAATCTACAGTCACTTTTCACAATCGATTTGCAATATGCTGGTGCCACTTGCTGATAGTTGAGTGCCACCTTCCCATAGACGGCGCCAGTGTTAAACGCTTATTCTAGCTGTTAGAAGTGCGTTTAAACAATTATTGGGGTTCTTGGGAGTGGTAGGGGTCTGTTAGACAGAGGCCCTATACTTGGTTCCCAAAACTAACCATTTCCATACAGCAATATACGGATGCGCAGAACTCTATTAATACGCTGTTACGCTTAGGGGCCTTATAGTCCTCGATCAAAATCCGTCCAAAGTGTACTGAATACACTAAATTTCTACACTGTTTTGCACATAAACTTAATGAAATACCAGAGACAATGGCAGTAGTCCAACCTTTACCGAATAGGTACAAACAATCAGACAGCATCGAAAAGACAGAGAACTCAATAGTCCCAGACACACAATACTGAAGATTCAGTACGCAACTTAGGAAGACACTTACTGTAGCTTAATCTTTGCCGCATGAAGATAGACCTCAACACTGAAGACAACACCATACAGGTCCGAATCCCAGAAACACTACCACAACTACACAGAATTCCTCAAACAACTGGCAGAACATTCCAAGAAGAGTAACACCACGATACGCGTAACTTAACACAACAATCGCAATTGAGACTCGCAAACAACTCACTCAGACAACAGTCCGGCGATCTACTGGATGTTGATGAAACTCACAACAAACAGGTATCGGTGGACAACAGAACAAAATCAGAAATATACACTACAATATACTCAGGATTGCTCCACAAACAACACAGTAACGTTCACTCAATCACCTAGACAGACAGTCTGGTGAACCCCACAAACGTTCTCTGCGCATCTCTTTTTCATTGCTTTATATAAAGATTACAAGGTGTCTGCGTAACAACTTTTCGCGCGTGCGAAAAAAAAAGATTCAGTTATACAACTTCCAATCTGGCGGCCGATAACACAATGCTAATGGTTAATTACCATTTCCTCTTTTGTAAAAGTCATATTTGACTTGGAATCATTGTACCACCTACCCAAGGAAGTCATGGACTTTATTAGTTGTAAAGCATCAATCAATTAAGAGAATATCTCTTAGGATGTAGGAGCATGATTATAGAGAGCCAAAAGTTTGAATTCAAATTCAAACTTTGAACTCAACTCCTATAAAAGATCAACTCAAAAAGTCGCGGGTAGAAGAGTCACTTTTCGAGCTTCTCATTATCATTTCTGAGTGTGTGTGAGGCCTACACTCTAGCCCACACCTTTCTACACCATTAGGCAATGATCATCATGCCTATGGCATTGTACAACAGTGTTCATTAATACATATATCTACATTGTTCATCTCTGAGTTATCTATCATAGTGTCTGAAAGTCCGTCAACTTGTGGAGATCATATCTCACTCATTTCTTCACCAAATTCAAAGATCTATAGCTTGTTGGAACCAGCTCAAAGTAGTCTACATGCTATCAAAATTTGAAGGATTTCTACTCAGCCATTTCAGAGAAAAGACCATCAAGGTGATCACTGGTCGAAGTCTGCAACAATCCTAAAATATCGAGGGTAAATGTTTACTTGCTAAATTGATTTCTCTGAGCATAGTTTATCTTTTTAAGTCATTCCACTTGGAATAGTTAGCATGCTAAGCTAATTAGATACACCTAAAAGGAAGTTTTCCAATTCCTATTGTGCTGGTTATACTGAGCAAAAGAGACAGTAGGCGTATGGTCAAAAATAGAAGGTTTTCTTGAAGACTTGAAGTTCAAAGTTGTCTGTTTTGATTCTATCTTTTCATACATCATTTCTAAAGTACATAGGCCATTTTATGGTGTCATTGGAAAGTTAAGAAGGTCTACTTATCAACTCTGAAGCATCAAAGGGCTGGTACAAAGCAGGATTTGGTAGTACCTACTCATCATCTTGAAGTATCCATCCATCATTCCCAACAGTGGTATCAGAGCAAAGTTAAGGTAAAATGGGAAATGGTTTTCCTTCATTTATCGATAAATTGGACAGGAACAACTATTAGGCATGGTCTATAAGGATGAAGACATACCTACAAGGAAGGAGTCTTTATGGATACATCTCAGGAGATGAGGAATTGCCATCATTCAAAACCAGAGGACTACCAACAAAGGAAGAACATGAAAAGCTCAACACATGGTGTGCCAAGGATGCATTAGCAAGGTCTTACTTCATCAACTCCATCTCTGATTTCCTTTTTCCATATATTAGAAACTGTAAGACATCCCAAGAGACTTGGGAAACCTTGTCATCCTATTTCTCATCCAACACAAGGGCTAGAAAATCCAATTGTGGATTGAATTCGCCACATTAAGGAAGCAACCTAAGCAGGCTATTTCAGAGTTTGTGACTAAGATTAAAGATGTAGCAGATCAGTTAGCAAGCATAGGAGAAGAGATTGAAGAAGAGCAGATAGTAAGGCAAGTGATCAATGGGATCAAAGCTGATGACAAATGGGGAAGCTTCACCACTGCCATGGACCTATACATGGACATGCAAATTCCAGATCTTACAACTCTCGTGGGACAATTGTTCACTCATGAAGCCAAGCTCAACAAGAATGGAGACACATCCAAAGGTAATAGCTCTTCTTCCCTATACACTGGTAAAAGTAAGTCTAAAGATAAAGGCAAGAACAAGAACGGAGAGGATGAAGGCACTACCTCCCAAGCCAACTATGCAGGGAGAGGTAGATCATCAAGAGGAAGGGGTAGAGGAGGTAAGCAAGGTAGGGGGAGATCCTATAACTCCTCACCATGCAACATTTATCGTTTATCAAATCATACTACAGATGAGTGTTTCAAGAACTACAAGAACCAGAGAGGAAGAGGATATCAAAGAGGTGGATACTCACAGTCAAGAGGCAGATTCAACCATCATCAAGGGTACAACAACAACTATAATAACAACTACAACAACTACTATAATGGCAACTACCAAGGAGGATTCAAATCCAGAAAGGATTACAACAACTATACAGAAGGGCAAGATGATTCTCTTCTGATTATGAACATGACTTCAAAACCAAGTACAAATGATGACCATCTCTTCTACATTGACTCAGGATGCTCAAATCATGTGGCTGGCAATGTAGCTCTACTCTCTGACCTTGAAGAACCAAGAGGTAAGCATCAAGTACAAACAGGTGATGACACCAAACACTCAGTAGTTAAAGTTGGAAATGTTAAGACTTGTGATGGAAATCAGAACTTGTTGAGTAGGGTACTATATGTACCAATCATTACAAAAAACTTTATGAGTGTTGGACAGATTGTGGAAAAAGACTTGCAGGTTAGATTCAACCAATTTGGAGCATTTGTGGAGGATCCCAAGCATGGGTTCAAGAGAATTGCTAAAGGAGAAAAGACAGGTAGACTTTTTACTTTTGAGCTAGAAGATACAAAGAATATTGCACTCTACAATTATAAAGATTAAACACTTTCAGAACTTGAGATTTGGCATAAGAGATTAGGGCATGTAGGAGAAATAACCTTGAAGCAAATATGTAGGGATCAATGTGTAATTGGAATACCTAATGTTTCCAAACAACACATGATTTATAAATGTGGTGCTTATCAGCTTGGGAAGTCTCATAGGTTACCCTTCTCAAGGAAAGGCTACATGCATGAGGACTACCTAGAACTTGTCCATATAGATGTATGGGGACCAAGCAAAGACCCCTCAATCTCAGGATCAAGGTACTATGTATCTTTTATTGATGACTATAGCAGGTGGACTGTATTGTACTTTATGAAGCACAAAGATGAAGTTTTCAATTGTTTTAAAAAATATCTTGCACTTGTTGAGAATCAGACAGGAAGAAACCTAAAGAGGCTAAGGTCATATGGAGGAGGTGAGTACTTCTCCAATGAGTTTGAAGAATTCTTGCAGGACAAAGGAATCAAGAGAGAAATCACCACAAGGTATAATCCTCAACAGAATGGGGTAGCTGAGAGAAGAAATAGGTTGATTGTTGAAACAGCTAGATCAATGTTGAATGAAAAGAAATTACCTAATTTCTTATGGGCAAAGAGTGTATCTACTGCCACTTACCTTATAAATAGGTTGCCATCCAAATCACTTGATGGGATAACCCCTTATGAAGCATGGCATGGTAAGAGACCCTCACTTGATCATTGCAGGATATTTGGATGTGTAGCATATGTACACATTCCTTCTCAGATAAGAGGTAAACTAGACCCTAAGGCTGAGAAGTGTATCTTTATTGGATATGATCTAAATCAGAAAGGGTATAGGTTCTATAACCCTTCAAATAAGGGATTTATGGTTAGAAGAGATGTTGTCTTTGATGAAAATGATTCTTGGTATGAGAATGAATGCAGGAAGGTTAAACTACCCTATGACTTGGAGGAGTACCCAAGTCTTACTAATGAGGAACCTACTCAAAATGAAGATACCAGTTCAGATGATGAAGACATTATCAATCTTGAAGAATTCAAGGCATGGAATTCCAAAGACAAACTCAAGATGAAGAAACTTGAAGACATACCTGAGTCTTCAAATCAATCAATCAGAAGATCACAAAGGGAGAGTAAAAAACCTATCAGATATGGGTATGACACCTCTCTTGTTACTAAACACTCTGTTTATCTTGCCAAAGACTTGTCAATTGAAGAACCACGATCATATGAAGAAGCAAAGACCAAGATAGAATGGAAAGAAGCTATGGATGAGGAGATTGAAGCACTCAAAGAAAGTGACACAGGGAACTAGTACCAAAAAAGGAGTCCATGAAGGTAATTGGATCTAGATGGATCTATAAACTCAAAAGGACTACTGATGGGTCAATAATTAGGTATAAAGCCAGATTGGTGGCCAAGGGTTTTGCACAAACCCAAGGCATTGACTATGAAGAAACACTCTCACCTGTAGCCAAGATGCCAACCATCAGGGTATTGGTAAGTGTGTCTACATCTAAGAATTGGAACATGTATCAGCTAGATGTAAAAAATGCTTTCTTGAATGGATGGATTTCATAGGAGGTATATATGTCACAACCTCCTAGCTATGAGGATCCCAACAAGGTAACATATGTATGCAAATTGAATAAAGCTCTTTATGGATTAAAGCAGGCACCTAGGGCATGGAACCACAGGTTGACCACATATCTTCAAGACCAAGGTTTTGTCATGAGCAAGGTAGAGACTTCTCTATTCATTAAGAGAAGTAATTCAGAGGTAATATACCTATGTGTATATGTTGATGATATCATACTTACAGGTAATGATGTCAATGGAATCAGACAAACCAAGAACCAGATGATAAAGGAGTTGAAGATCAATGATCTTGGTCTACTAAAGTATTTTCTTGGACTTGAGTTAGTCTATACTAACTCTGGAATCTATATTACTCAGAAAAAATACATACAGGATATGTTGAAGAAGTTTCATTTGCAGGATGCCAAAGTTGCAAGTACTCCAATGGAGGTAAACCTAAAATTAAGTGCCCATGAAGGTGATGAAATTGATGATATTACAAGTTACCAAAGCATAGTGGGAAGCTTGAACTATGCTACCTTAACAAGGATAGATATTGCATATGGAGTTAGTGTGCTAAGTCAGTTTATGCACAAGCCAAGGGGACCTCACTTAGAAGCTTCCAAAAGAATTCTTAAGTACCTCAAGGGTACTCAACATCATGGTTTGTATTTCCCTTACACTTCAGACTTGGATATCAAGATTTATTCAGATGCAGATTGGGCAGGATGTAAGGATGATAGGAGAAGCACTTCAGGATACATTTCATTTGCAGGTGATAAAACAATATCATGGTCTTCAAAGAAGCAACCTACTGTTGCTTTATCTTCTACAGAGGCAGAGTATAGAGGATTGGCAAATGCCACTCAAGAAGCCATATGGATCAAGTTATTGCATACAGAATTGGGTTTGTATACTACCTCACCATTGATCTTTGGAGACAATACAAGCTCACTTCACCTTGCAGCTAATCCTATTTATCATGCTAGGACCAAGCATATAGAAGTCCATTACCATTATGTGAGAGAGAAGCTATTAAGCAAGGACATTCAGTTAACATATGTATCAAC
>MU260587.1:130000-135000 GCA_020310875.1 Ceratopteris richardii
GGGAGGAATTATCAGATTTCAAGATTTGGATGAAGAAAGATGCTCAAGCTAGGAGCATTATCTATATGGCAGTTAATGACTACTTGCTACCTCATATTAGAGTTCTTGAAAGTGCAAGTGATATTTGGAATGCTTTGGAGGAGCATTTCCAAAACACCACAAAGTCAAGGAAGGCATCCTTGTGGGCAGAATTTACCACATTTAAGAAGAAGGCCTCTCAATCCATCTCAGATTATGTAACAAGGATGAAGGACATTGCAGATGCATTAGGAGCAGTTGATGAAGATCTTGAGGAGGATAAATTGGTAAGGCAAATCCTCACAGGTTTGAGAGGTGATGATAAATGGAAGCCATTCATTTTGTCCACTGAATTATCACTAGATCATTTTACTCCTGACCTAAATTAGTTGCTAGGACACATGCTAACCTTTGAGCAGGATGTCAAAGGTGAAAGTGATAAAAGTACAGGTCATGCAATGTATTCAAAGGATAAGAAGAAGAATATCAAAGGGAAGCAACAAGCAAATGAAGATGAAGGTACAACTAGCCAAGCTAACTTCCTAAGAGGAAGAGGAGGTGGCAAAGGTAGAGGAAGAGGCAGGAGTAATAAAGATGGAGTTAAAGCTTGTTGGATTTGTGGTAAGACAAATCACTTAGCTAATGATTGTTGGCATAATACTCAGAATAATGATGGATATAATCAGAATTTTAATTCAAGAGGAAGAGGTGGCAAAAATCAAAGAGGTAATTTCAGAGGTAGAGGTAGTAGAGGTTACTTTGGAAGAAATGCAGGTAGAGGATTCCAAAGTCAACAATACAACAATACCTACTACAATTATTCTTCAGATCAGAAGGAGGATTCAACATTGATAATAAATGCAACTTGTGAAAGGCAAAGTGAAGACCAAAGAGTCTTCTACATTGACTCAGGGTGTAGCAATCATCTGAGTGGCAACATAACTTTGATGACTGATTTGGAGAATAAGGTAACTAATCATGTAGTTCAAACATGTGACAATACAAAGCATAATGTGAAGTCAATTGGATTAGTGAAGGCCAAGGATGGAAGTACTCTTTTGACTAAGGTTTTGTATGTTCTTGCAATTCCTAAAAATCTGATAAGTGTAGGACAAATTGTTGAAAAAGGCTATGAAGTTAGGTTCACTAATGAAGGAGTGTTTGTGGAAGACCCTAGCAATGGGTATAAACAAATTGTTTCAAGGAAAAAAGAAGGAAGATTGTTCACATTGAAGATTCAAGGTAATGTTGGTCATGCCTTGTTCACTTATGGAGGACATATGATCTCTGAGTTAGATCTTTAGCACAAAAGGCTTGGACATTTCAATGAAAGAGGTATTAAAGATATGGTTAATAATGGTTCAGTGCTTGGATTACCTAATGTTGCAAGTCAACATATGACATACAGATGTGAGGCATGTCAATTAGGTAAGGCTCATAAGCAATCTTATTCCAAGCATGGTTTTCTATATTCAGAGAAGCTTGAGTTGGTACACACAGATGTGTGGGGACCATCAAAGGATTTCAGTATCAATGGTTCAAGGTATTATGTGATTTATGTTGATGATGCTACCAGATGGATCATTATCTATGTGATCAAAGATAAGTCAGAGGTATTCAATACATTCAAACATTATCATGTGTATGCAAAGAGAATTACAGGTCATAAGTTGAAGAGACTAAGGTCAGATGGAGGGGGAGAATATTTCTCTAATGAGTTCAGTGATTACTTGTGGAATGCAGGTATAAAAAGGGAAATTACTTGCAGGTACTCTCCTCAACAAAATGGTGTAGCACAAAGGAGGAATAGAACTCTTGTTGAGTTTGCAAGATCCATGATGAAGGAGAAAAATTGCCCAAATTACTTGTGGGCTGAGGCTATAAATACAACTACTTATTTGGTCAATAGATTACCATGTAAAGCTTTGCAGGGTATGACACCATATGAGGCATGGTGGGGTAAGAGACCTACTTTAGATCATTGCAAAGTATTTGGATGTTTGGCATATGCATATGTGCCATCACAATTGAGACATAAATTGGAACCTAAAGCTGAAAAATATGTGTTCATTGGATATGATGATAAGCAAATGGGATATACGTTGTGGAGTCCATCCACAAAACAATTCCTAGTATCAAAGGATGTTACATTTGATGAGCAAGGTACTTGGTATGTAGGTACAATTAATATTTATGCAGAGGATGAAGAAGTTGTGAATCAAAAGAAAGGTAAATCAAAGGTTCATATATTTGATGAAGAGGAGAACAATGAAGTACAGGTTGAAGTTGAAGAAGTGCCAAGATTTGATCCAGAATGTGATGAACCAGAAACCTCAAGGAGTGGAGAACTTAGAAGGTCATCAAGACACAAATGGCAACCTACAAGGTATAGCTATGACAGTTCTTTTTTGGCTACCAAAGATTATGCTTATATGATAAAGGCAGATGAAGACCCTTCTACATATGAAGAGGCAAAAGGTAAGGAAAATTGGGAGAAAGCTATGCAGGAAGAGTATGATGCATTGATGGAGAATCAAACATGGGATCTGGTTTCTAAACCAAATAGTCAGAAGATCATTGGATGCAAATGGGTTTACAAAACAAAGAGGTTTGCAGATGGAAGTGTGTCTAGGTATAAAGCTAGACTTGTTGTGAAAGGGTTTGCTCAGACATATGGTGTAGAGTATGATGATACCTATAGTCCTGTGGCAAAGATGACAACCATCAGGACACTCATAGCTATTGTTGCATGTAAAGGTTGAAAATTATGTCAATTAGATGTGAAGAATGCTTTTTTAAATGGTTATATTTCAGATGATGTTTTCATGGAGCAACCATAAGGATTCAGAGATGAAAGGTATCCAGATCATGTATGTAAGATCAAGAGAGCTTTGTATGGCTTGAAGCAGGCCCCAAGGGCATGGAATTATAGGCTTGTGAAGTTCTTGAAAGAACTTGGTTTCCAAGTATCTAAAGCAGATAGTAGTTTGCTTGTTAAAGCAAGTGATGATGGGTTCATTTACATGTGCATATATTTTGATGATATAATTCTTACAGGTACAGATGAGAAAGGCATTCAAAGTCTAAAGAAGCAAATGGAGAAAGAGTTCAAAATCAGTGACTTGGGAGACTTGTCATATTTCTTGGGAATGGAGTTATCATACACTCAACATGGACTGTATGTAACTCAAGAAAGGTATTTGAAAGACTTGTTGATCAAGTTTAAGATGAATGATTGCAGGGTAGCACCTACTCCAATGGAGGTGAATCACAAATTGAGCAGATATGGAGGAGAAGAGTTCAAGGACATGAAGCTATATCAAAGTTTGGTTGGTGGTCTGATCTATGCTACTTAACTAGGCTTGATTTGTCATATGCAGTTGGAGTGTTGTCTCAATTCATGCATTGTCCTAGGAAAGAACATTGGATTGCAGGACAAAGAGTGTTGAGGTACATTAAGGGTACACTCAAAGAAGGTTTGTATTATGGTTTTACATCAGATACAAACATCAATATTTATAGTGGTACAGATTGGGCAGGTAATCCTGATGATAGGAGGTCAACTTATGGATACTTATGTTATGTGGGAGATAAGTTAGTTTCATGGTGTTCAAAGAAGCAACACACAGTTGCTTTGTCATCTACAGAAGCAGAGTATAAAGGTATGGTGGAAGCTGCAAAGGAAGTCATATGGCTAAAGACTCTCATGAAGAGTTTTGACATCATTCAGAGTACACCCACTATTTAGATAACATGAGTTCATTGTATTAAGCTACTAATCCTGTTTTTCATGCCAGGACTAAACATATTAAGATTCAATATCATTTTCTAAGAGAGAAGGTGATGGATAAACAGATTGAAGTCATACATAATTCAACAAAAGATCGAATAGCTGATATGCTAACCAAAAGCTTGGATGGACCAAAGCTACAGAGATTCAAAGATATGGCAGGAATAAAGAAGATAGAGAAAACCTCAATTGATGATTGAGGGAGAGCTATTGTGCAGCGCAATCAACAATTGATGTTTTGATGAAGAATTGAAGTTAAGGACTGAAGAAAAGATCAAGCTATGAAGCATGAAGGAAGTGCATATCCAGAAGATGAAGATGTGTACACATATGTACATTAATTTAGAGACAGCTCATATATATCTTTTGTATGCTCATAAGCTTGTACATATATGGCTATATATATAAGTAAAAAGTCGGGGCAAATATGTTAGAGCATGTGAATAAAGAAATTAGATGTTGTATGAGTAATTTTAGACACTTGAGAAGTAAGAAGATTAGCTCTCTCATCCAGATGTAAAAGTTTTCAGTAATGAAGAAAAGTTGCACTCGATTTTTTTTTAGTATTCTCCTTCTGTGTTTGATCATTTCAAGAATCCTTTTGTAGACATCTAATTGCGTAGTTAATGAGTCTATAGTAAAAGTTTGTGAACCTAATTGTAAACAGGCAGTGAGAATTATGAGTAGGAACATTCATATGTGAAGAAACGATAAGTGTATTCTAAAACAGGTGCAATCTCGATGATCAAAGATTTGATCATTTCTCAGTGGACAGTTTAAAGTTTTGCAAAAGTAAGGAGTCAAAATCAAAGTTGGAAGGTAAACCATCTATGGCTAAAAGCATTTTATTAAACGGGTTCTAGATTGAGAGAACCAAGTGTTAGAAGTTATAGGTGTCTGAATCGACTCCTCAGAAAAACAGTTTTAGACATAGGTGACTTGTTAAGTTAATTTCTCAAGATCTACTGAGTCTTTTGGAGTGATTTAACTTGGATGACGTGTGCAAACTCTAGGCGACACATTCTACAAAGTTTCATCAAAAAATTTACACAAATGATTAATCAATGAGTCAATAATGTGCAGCACACTTTTCTATGAAATGACTTTCTTCACACTTAGCTAAAATCTTGATAGTTTGGTGATTGTCTTCCAAAATTGGTTGGAGTTTAAAGTTATTCTTGACATAGAGGTG
>MU260587.1:140000-172500 GCA_020310875.1 Ceratopteris richardii
GATGGGATTCCATTGGATGGGAGGGACATCTCTATGAGAGTAATCTTTGAGATTCACTTTGGTCGTAACACCTAAGTGTTGTAGGTACAAGGAGTTGGTTCCCCAGTCCTGTACCACTTGCAACTGTCGCATAAATGGTCTTCCCAAAATCATCTCATAGGCATGATTTTTGCTGAAGTCACATATAGCAAATGTATGCTCAAACTCGACACCACAGGTGGTGAGAGTTATTCCTTCTAGCAATCCTAAGGGTCTCTCAATATGACCATCGGCCATCTGCAATTTCATTCTTGTTGGCCTGAGTGCTGGCTTGCCCCAACGCTTCCATAGGGAAGTGGTGGCAATTGCAACTCCTGCACCTGAGTCCAAAATTGCCTTGGTGGTGTAATCCTGGTAGGTAATGGGAAGATAGGTGTTCCCTTCTTCACCTTCACACATATCTCCTATCTTATCCAAGGGTATCTCTGGCACTGTTCTATGTGATCCTACCTGGGAACGAGGTTTTGCTATCTCGGGCACTTGATTGGCTACATGTTTCCATAATTCAGGTCTAACCTTGAGTAGCTCTTCTAACTTGAGATTGCACTGCACTTTAGTGTTTTTCACTACCTCTGTGTTCCTAGGTAAGACTGAGTCCTCATTTCGTACCATGACCGTGGGTGCTCTCATACAAGTAGACTTAGCTTCCCATGGGCCTATGAAGTGGGGTAATTCTTGTAGAGAGTTAGACTCAAAGTCTAGTCTGTCCTGAGAGTGGGTGCTCTCCTGCTCCTCATAAATGGATGGGATGTCTTGTGGGAATTGGTCGCGTGCATCATCCACGAGTTCAATAGGAGGAGGGACTTCACTCTCTTTAGCCCATTTGTCTTCTTGAATCTCGCGTAGGAATTTTGGTGTGAACCGATTCATAGAAGATGATGTGTCTGGCTCCGTAGAGTTAGGCACATAGGCTTCAGGCACATAGGCTTCCTGAGCAGGAATGCTTAATCTTTCACTTGCCTTGTCCTTGTGTTGAGAGGCGGACTCCTTTTCTGATTGTGCAATCAGCTTCTCTATTCTTTCTAACAGTCCATCAAAGTGCAACTGTGTCTTCGCTGAACTAGAGATGTTAAATAGGCGACTGGCCTCAAACATGGTCTGAGCCAATTCCACCATCTTAGCACAAATTTTGGTTCGTTCTAACTCTAGTTCTGCTCTTGGGTAGCACTTTTCATGATCAGTTACGTTTGGCCCTTCTTGGATTCTGGCCTGATATGCTTTAAGCATCATATTAAGGTCTTCAGGAGTGGGATCTGCTAGGACTGATCCTACTCTAGGGGGTGGTGGAATTAGTTGAGGCGGGTCGGATGGAGTTGGGAATGGTGGAGGTGGGGTAGTGTGAGAGGGAGTTTAAGATGTGAGTTCAGTTATCCTGGCCTTTGTTTCTCTGAGGCTTTCCTCGAGTTCACTCATCTTTTTTGCCCATTGCCGTTTCATTCTTTCACGGCTATCTCTCCAAGCTCTAGTCCTCTTTTTTGTCATGCTCTCTGTTTCACTAACATCTGGGCTCTTCTCCTGGTTTACCCCTTGGTTTTGCTGCAATGCTTGAGCTCTAGTGATCACTTGCACGGGTGTAGTGGAAGTGACACTTCCTGTGGAATCCACCACTAACCCAATAACGTTAATAGGAGTAATTTTTGGCATATTACTAGGATTCCTAGGGCAGTCTCGTAAGAGATGTTCCTTTCCACAGTCTTGGCAAAAACCCTGAATCGTCACTGACTGGGGTTGTGTAGGTGGAGGCAAGGGACAATCACGAATGAGGTGATCCCCCTAACATCTGTAGCATGGTCCTTTGGGGAATGGGGGTCTTACTTGCCTAGGTTGAGGTCTAGGGTTGGGGTTTGCATACATGACGTTTGTGTATTCTGACTCCCAACTAGGTTCATTTGGCTCTTCACTATAGTAAGACTCACCATGTTCAGGAGATTGCATGTAGTGAGCATGGGGACTATCGACATGTGTAGAGTCAAAGCTATGGTCACTGGGATCACTTTCTGAAAGCAATGGTGTTACAGGGACTATAGCTCTATTCAGGTTTTCTTCTGTTGCTGCATATTTTACTGGGATCACATTAGCTGGAGCAGGGGGTTGTTGTGCTAACACAGGCTGAGGTCTTTGTTGGTTTTGGTATGGTTGCTGATAAGGTTGCTGTGGCCTGCCATATGGCTGTGGAGGGTACTGGTTCTGGTATCTTCCCTGCGGTGGATAGGGTTGAGGGTAAGTTTGCCTAACTGTTTGCTTATTGTAGGGGCAATCTTGTGCGGTGTGATTGGTGTACCTCCGTTCTATGGTGCAGTATTGGCTACTAGGATTTACTTGGGGCTGAGTCATAATGGGACATACGTTCGCCATGTGGTCGCCACCACAAGTATAGCACCTTTTCACAGGGGCAAACCTTGGGATTTGTTTGCTAGTTACACCTAACTTCTGAGCTACTTTCTCCGCAAGTTCCTCAATCGATGTGGATTGCGTGGAAGAGAGGCCAGAGGCACTATCTGAATCTTTGTATATCTTGGAAAGCTCTAACTCCTCCCCTAGGTTATCCTCAATGTCAATGCACATGCGTACACAATCTTCTATGGTCCTAGGGTCCTTCAAGTACACATAAGATCTCAATTTGGTACTTAGTAATCCATCCAAGAATAAAGCTACTTGCTTAGCTAGTGTGGGTAGCTCCGAAACAGGGCATCTTTCTAAGTATTGCCTAAATCTTCTTCCTGCAAGTCTCACGGTTTCTTGAGGGGTTTGCTTGAAGCTGTGAATCAGCGAGGAGGTGTTATGCCTTATGCCACTCTTAGAGAATTCAATAATGAAAGCCTCTAGGAGTTGGTCTATGCTCCTGAACAGCCTCTCATTTAGTGGCTGAAACCATGTCAAGGCAGTGTTCCTAAGGGTCAGACCAAAGGCATTGTACTGCGTGAATAGATCCTCTACTTGTTAAGCTCTTAGGAATTGCCCAAACTCAGCCACATGATCGTATGGATCTCCAGTGCCATCGAAGTAGTTCTTCATGGACTTAACTAGCTGAGTCGGTCTCAAAGTCCTTGTGTGCTCTCTAGGTCGTGGTAGAGGGAACTCATCCGCATTTCTTTGATTCATGTGAGCTCTAAGTATCTCAGGTTCTACTCTATTTGTTTCCGTCCTCGTTCTTTCTCTGCCCATTGGGTTGGCAAAGCTTACTTCTGGTCTATCTCTACTTCTGTCTCTTTGCATTCCATGAGCTTGGGATGTTCCAGCTCCAGGGTGACCATAGGATACATTCGATCTTGGTTGGGGAAAAACGAATTCACCCTTCCAAGTGTAAGCATGCCTATCATTTTCTGTCACCACAAAGATCCTCTCTGAAGCGTGATCTAAGTAGGTCACTCCGCCTGGGCTATCAGGATCCTTAAACTCATAGATCATGATTGTTCCTATATCAATTGGCCGATCAGGTTTGTACCTCCAAAAGGCTTCGTCAGTCTCTCGATTGAGGAGCAAATCTATGCTCTTATTATCCTGGGGAATCCACTCCGGTGTGATAATCCTAGTGAGAACCGATTTACCTCGAGGGGTTCTAGGTTCTGCACCCATGTTTCCTTGCTCCAGGTCACCTAAGTCTGCTTCGGGGATCACATTTCCAAATTCGTCCGTACTATCTGGGTGACTGGTGACTACGTATATGGTTCCTTCTTTGTCCAAGTATGCTCCATTTTCAAACTTGACAGCTGGGTGCTCTAATCCAATGGATTGATCAGGATTCTTAATCTGTACCACATATCTTCCTAGGCCGTCCTCATAGATGCTGGCACCTAATCGGTTGGTCCTAAGGTATCCCAGCTGTGTTTTGTACGGGCCTTCTACCCTGTGCAAGTATGGCACTCCTGAACTTCCCGTAGGTCTATCCATGCCTTGAGACATCTCTGATTCACTGGTTTCAGAGCTAGGGTAGTATGAGTGGTGACTCAACTGCTGGGCCCAAGACCTAGCAGTGTGGTTGACACTAGCCTCTGAAGACCTAAGGCTTTGTCTATCCCTTACTAGATGTCGCCCTGATCTAAGGTTCATAAGCCTAGTTGAATAGCCCAATTTCGCCCAAGTACAACCTCGTTGCAGAGTCCTTTTGTATCAGTTACTTGATTCTTTTTAGTTGATTCCCGTGTTAAAATTCTTGTCTGATATCACGTCCTAAGGTATATTTGAGTGTAGTTCCGCACTTACAGTTGATCGTTCCACGTTAAGTTATTTTCATTTAAAGTTCTCGACAGTACGAAGATTATGTTCTTAGCTTGAACTTGAGAGTTTAGGTATGCTCCAACTTGATAATTGCCTATCGTCGCCCTGACTTACTCCTACCTCTAGTCGTTCTTAGCCTAAGCTAGGAATTGACAGAGGGGGTTGAAAGTTTCCAACCTTTTGTTTCCTGCTTGGTTGCCCTTGAATGCCCAGGAAGTGTGTTCCCAAGCTTGCACTTACACTTGCTTAGAACGCCTTTCGATGCTCTCAAAAGGATCTGTAAAAGGCCCACTGTTAGCTCAAGACTTAAATTCAAAAGACAGAACCAATCACTTTCATTCATGTAACACTTCACCAATTTGCACTATGACTTTTGGACACAACTCTAGAGATCCCTGAATTTTGTTCCCCCTGGGTATGGTCAACTTAAAAATACCCTATCTAATATACTCCCCGCGAGCTTTCCAACAAAACAAAAATCACGGCAAACGGATTTCGTATGAGAAAGTTATGACCGTTCAGGGTTCTAGGGTTAAGACAGGGTTCAAACAGGATCACTGTGCAACAGGTTTTCCCCAAGTTGTTTTCCTAAGGCCTCCTTATGTGCTCTAGAGTAAAATGTTTATGCCCAAAATTAGCCCAACTCTTCAATTAAAAAAACCCTAAAAAATTTGGCTAAAATTGGATGTCAATTGCGATCGACAGGGCTGTCAATCGCGATGGACATGGCTGTCAATCGCGATGGACAGAGTATCAATCGCGATGGACAGGCGGTCAGTCAATCGCGATGGACAGGGGTCAGTCAATCGCGATGGACAGGGGTCAGTCAATCGCGATGGACAGGAATCGGTCGCGACGGACAGGCAATCAATCGCGATGGATAGGGGTCAGTCAATCGTGATGGACAGGCAATCAATCGCGATGGACAGGGGTCAGTCAATCGCGATGGACAGGCAATCAATCGCGATGGACAGGGGTCAGTCAATTGCGATGGACAGGCAATCAATCGCGATGGACAGGCAGTCAGTCGCGATGGACAGAGCTGTCAATCGCGATGGACTGAGCTGTCAATCCCGATGGACTGAAATTTTGCAAAATTTTCAAAAATTTTTGTGGAAATGTGGTGTGCAGGGTCTCTAGTCCACTGTGGTGCACTCAGATTTACCAAAAGGTGAAAATTTCTGTCAATCGCGATCGACAGGAGTCGGCGACTGCGAGACAGTTCTGCACATTTCCGTACCTGCGCGACGTGCTGGAGGGGATGATGCTGCTGAAACCTGCAAGAAACTCCAAAAGCATGCAGAAAATAGCACACAACCGTTCGCTCTCTCGCTCTCTCTCACAAGTGAAATGAGGGAAATGAGGTGGAGAAGGTGATATAATCAAAAAACTGAAATTTTCGCGATGATGGAAGTGGAGGTGGAAGATGGTGATGATGATGATGGTGATGATGGTGATAAGGTAAGAAAGAGAAAAATAGGAAAAGTAGAGAAATTACCTACAACGCCAACGTCTCCAATCTACGTCTTACCATCACACGCTCGTCCTCAAAGCTCGATCCCCGGCAACGACGCCAAAATTTGGTGTAGCTCAGTGATGAGTAGCACCTCCTTTAATGTCAATCCGGGAAGACGTGAGGATGGTATGAAGACCACGAGCAAGTGTAGGCACAAGTGCGTGAGTGAGAACCACACAAGCATGCACACACATACACACACACACACACACACAGCAAGACAAAGAGTGAGAAGCAATGGAGTTCTTAGATTACTTTCAAAAAGCTCCTACAAGTTCATTTCAATTACAATCTAACCTCAAAAATGAGCTCTCTAGCTCTTTTTATAGTTTTTGACTAAGTTTTGGCCCTGTCCAGACCTAGTGTCCGGCCTAGTTAAAAATTAGGTTCCAGGGCCAATTTGAGGGCTTAAACGGAGTCTAAAAAATACGAAAATTGATATGTAGGTACTTCTAAGGCTCCTCAAGCTCAAGGACTCCTTGGCTTGCACAAAATGGAGCTACAAAAATATGAAATGGTATTTACAATGATTGTTAGTGATAAGAATCACTGTTATAAAGATGTTGATTTGGAAAAATTTGAAGGGCCTATCTACCAGATTTGCGTCGACTGCTTTGTCTACTTACTCCTTCACCTCGCTCTGACTCTCTCCGCTGGCTTCCTTGTCTAGTCAGTCCTTGGGTGCCCATACTGCTCTCAACAGATAAGGATAAGACTATTGAGAAGTAAGAATCAATGCTAAGATTCAAACAATCATAATAATTCATTGCCCTAAAAACATATGAAAACTACCATGAAATAAGAATCTTTAATATGTTTCAAAAATCACAATACCTTATATACCTAAAAATTATAAAACTATTATAAAGTAAGAACCATATTTATTATTCAAACAATCATGATAGTGTATAAACATGAAAAATCCTAAAACATTTTGATTATATATCTAAAATTTTAAACATAACTCTAAATAATTATTTTAAACTTTAAATCCTAAAATATAAATTTTAATTATAAATCATACTAAACATTTCTAATTGTGAATAATTCGATAATTTTTTAATTTTTAAATGTTAAACTCTTAATATTAATTCTATATAATTTTATATTTTTTTGAAATCTAATCTAAAATTATCTTATTTTCAAAATTTTATAATTCTAATAAAATCTAAATTTGTGAAAATTTATAGACCTTGATTTTCATACAACACTATTAGTTTGTATTAAACAAGGAGTCTAACATCAGTTTGTATATATTTTTGTAAAAAAAAAAACTATTCGATTGAGTTTCTGATAAAAAGCCTTTCAATCAAAAAGGTTTTTGATTAAAAAGCATTCGAATCATCATGAAAAGACTAGTTGAACTTATTCGGATATGTTGATATGGCATTGAATAATTTGGTCAAATACTAGAGATGCATCAAAAAATTCCATGATTATTCACATATAAAGAAATTTTTGAATAATGAATAATGAAATCTGGGTTTTCATAAGGAAAAAAGAGTTTTTACAGTGTCACTCTCGCACAATGATGAGTATGGAGGCCAGGAGATAACCTCATAAATGTCAATCCATGGAGATGTGAGAACTGGTATGATGACTATGAGCAAGTGAAGGCACAAGTGTGTGAGTGAGAAGCACACCAAGATGCACACACATTCACACATGTGCACACAAT
The DNA here is from genome assembly GCA_020310875.1 of Ceratopteris richardii. NCBI lineage: Eukaryota > Viridiplantae > Streptophyta > Polypodiopsida > Polypodiales > Pteridaceae > Ceratopteris > Ceratopteris richardii. The sequence goes on from MU260587.1 coordinate 147,452, forward strand.
GCAAGAACAAAGAGCAGAGCAATGGAATCTTTGATTAAGTAGAACAACTTTACAATACTCATGAAAAGCTTCTATCTCCCAACCAACTAACCTCAAAAATGAGCTCTCTAGATCTTTTTATAGTTTTTTGACTAGTTTTATCCTTGTCTAGACCTGGTGTCCGACCTAATAAAAATAAAGGTTCCTATGCCTATTTGGAGGCTCAAACGAGCTCAAAAAAATACAAAATATGATACATAGGTAGTTCTAAAACTCCTCAATCTTGAGGACTCCTTATCTTAAAAAAATGGACTTTAAAATATCAAAAACAATATTTAGAATGTTGGTGTAGTGATAAAAATCACTTTTGATTGAAAACAATTTCTAAAAATTATTGGGCCTATTCTTTGTCTGATCTACATGATTGTTCTTAATCCTTCTAACCCCTCTCTTTGGCCTTCTTATCTGTTGACACTTCTAACACTCCCCCTCTCTAGCATTTGTCATCCCTGATATACCTTTGTTGGCTAGGATGGTTAATGCCAGACTATAGGATGTTCGTTGCTAGATCATGTTCTTGTAATTTGAGTCCCTTTGCTAGATTGAATTGCAGATGTTCCCAATCAATGTCGCCTGGGATCTTGGGGTGGGGTGTTCTATAAAATTTTGAGTACATTGCTTGATCATAGGAAAACAGCTAAAGAAGGTGAGTGGGTTTCAATTGGAACACCTAAGCATGGTACTTCCAAAAACCTATTGTAAACATGTCTTCAAAGATTTTGTTATAACAAGATGGGAGGTATCTTATTCTTGCATGCCACGCATAAACAACACATATGCCTAGAGTAGAAATCATGTCACTAATTACATCATAGTTACCATTCTCAAATCCTAGGGCCGAGATGTGTAGTGCCTTGACATTGTTGAATGTTTTGAATACTATCTAAATCATGTAAAAAATCCTTAATAGCATTTGAGCAGCTATATCTAGCACGGGTTTGAGACGAGGTATCCAATGCCATATCATGGCCATCATGTATGATATAAAGGGTGGTCCCTATAGTGGTTCTAAGTATGGATAGTTTACCCATTCAGCACAACATGCATTGTTTTGTACTTTGATGGCAAATGCCTACCATTTTATGTGCTTGGGGATTGGTCTATAACATGGATTGTAAAAGATATGGAGTGGCATGTTGTTCCATGTTTATAGCATTTCTAGATATGTCTCTAATAGATTTTCTGCCAGGTTGTTTGAAAATTAGTGCCCTTGTATGCGATAGTAGGTAAATCCTCTAGCTCAAATTGTGTGGAAAATGATGGTGTTTTTTCGCAAGAATAACAAAATATGGCCGATATTGTAGCTCAAAAGAGGCGATGAGATGCCAATGAGCTAGGTTATGGAAATATTTTGATTTGAGCATAGTCTCTTCCATAGTATGTAAAGCATGGATCTGAATGGCTATGTGATCTTTTGGTGTACGACCCATCTCTTCGACCCATGGTGGCCTTAGTACAAGAATATGTACTAGTTCCTCTTCTTTTGATGCTCAGGGGGAGATGGAGGTTGTTCCTATTGGAGTAACTTAGTTTGCAATTCTACTATTTGTTGTTGTAGTGCCATTCTTGTAGCTGAGTCAAAGACTACTAGAGGAAGTCATTGTACTGGAGTTGGGGCAATTGTAGGTCTCGACTCCTTTCGTTGCTATAGTTGTGTTAGCTCTTCTGAAAATTTCTCATGTGGCTCCAATAAATTTGCATAATCTTTAAGAATGATGCAAATGTTCGCCAAGGAAATGACTTGGGATTTCAATGGGCTCATGGTTGCACCTGGGGTATTCTCTATGAAAGCGGCTAAGTTTTCTTGATTATGTATTTGCACATGACGATTCTCTTCTTGAGCCGTATCTAGATGCCTTTGTAGTAATGCCATGTTGCACTAAAGTTTGGAGTTACGTTCCATTTGTGTGTGAAGATGGCCCTCTACTATTTGTATGGCCTCTTGGTCTACTTCTTAGAGCTTCACCTCGAGTGCACTATGAGCTTCTTGTAAGGTATGGTAATAATCTTGCAGGCCTTCATTGTCCACATCGTGTTGTGATACATTGTTGTAATTGTGCAGAGTGAGCTTGTAGCATGTTGTTGCATTCTTTGAGTCTATGATACTCAATCTCGAGTTCTGTTACACACTGAACCATAGAGTTAAATGCATTATATATAATGGTGGATGCAATTTGTACATTTGTTGATGCAAGGGGAGAGGAATGGCGAATGGGAAGCATGATTGTAGTGCCTAATGATGAAGTGAGTGTAGGTGAAGTGGGTGCAAGTGGAATGGGAGTGGAACTATGGGGGAGGGGGAGGTGGTGTGGGTGATGATATGTCCATTTGATCAAATGTGGGAGTGTGTGTGGTGTATATGATATACATTGGATGGTAGGTGATGCACATCTGGTGGCTGTGAATATTTTTGATGTGGGTGTCAATAGCAGAAAGGACAAAGTGGTTTGTGGGCAGGGTTGGAGGAGGCTTGACAAATAGGCAATAAATGGGTGGATCATAGTTAGGAGGGAGGTTGGATGGAAAATTGTAGTCAAAGGATGTGGAGTGATAAGGAATCCCTTGAAAGTAGATTGAACACCCGGATGACCTACCACAGATATGGTGGAAATTGGGTGTCCAATGGCAGGATCGATGGAAAAACCTATTGAATCCGTGGTTGTATGATAAAGTGGATTGTCAAAGGAAGAGAATAGGGATGAAATATAAGTGGGGTTACGAAAGGTGAAGATGAGTACACTCGATGCAGTATTATGGTGAGAGCTACATCTTTGGTCCTATGGGGTGACGATGGGGTTGTATAGGTTTGGATGGATCTTCATGGATGAAGGTCACTTCCATGCCAGGAATTCTAAGTGGGGAGGTCAAGGGACTTGGTACACTAGTGTCTATGGCTTGAGAGGTCATTTCTCCTTACATTGCTTATACTACAATGGTAGTCGTGTCAATTGTTCCAGGTGTCATCGTCATCATTGCTATGGTGGTGATGGGAATTTGAATATTTTTCCCCGGCCTTTATCGGGTATGTAATCTGCATGGGTCATATATCATATGTGGTCTTTGCAGCATGTATCCTATGGCATCCACTACTCCACATGTTTCTAAGATCATTTGTAGAGATTCAATGAGTTGAGGATCTACACTTGCCTCTTCTAAGAGTTGGTTCATAAGTGTTTTGCTACTTTTTTTAGAAAGTAATCATTGGGATTCGACACTCTCCATAATTTTGCATAGTCTACGGAGCTGCATGGTGTAGGCAAGAGCTCCAACGGCTACTTCTCTACCTCACCTTCAAGTTGTTCTAGTTGTTGAGAAAGTGTTCTTTGTTGGTCATATTTCCAATGTACATTTCTTTCCTTCTGTTGTCCTTGACCCCTTTGTTGTGAGGTGCTCGTGAGAGTATTTGGGTCTGAGTAAATCTCCACATCTGAAAGTTGAATGTCTAATAGATGCTCAAAGTCAGGTTTTGAGATCTTCCATGCTTCCTACAACTTGAAATTTGAAATCTCATGACATCGGAGGAACCTCTAGACTGCCTTCTGATGTTCCTTCTAGGATTGAACAAAGGACATGGATGGTGAATGGGGGAATTGTGCATTGTCCAATCAGTGATACTTTTGGAGTCTGTTGCACATCTCTAGGTTTGACACAAGGGATAGTTCCATGCATCCTCTTTGACTAGTGAATGGATGCTTTCCTTCCTTTAAAGAGCTGAAGTTGGATCCACATGAGTGCCCTTTCTATGGGTACATCATAAGATAGAAATTTATAGACTATGCATGTGATTGCACAATGCCCGTTTAGTATCGATTTATGAAACCATTTATCATTAGCAACATACAATTGGTCAATCATCCAGACCAAGATTGATCCTTAATCTTGAAGTCATCACAATATACAAACTAAACCAAATCTTCTTGTGGGGTTGGGTGCCAAGTGTCCATCTCCTTCAATGCATCTATTTCTTCTTTCATGGAATTTTCCCAATTAGGGTTTCCCTTTGCCTCTTCAAAGGTTGAGGGTTCCTCTAAATGCTTGGATCATTCTCCACACTTCTGCATCTTTTCTTTGCCTCTTGACTTCCATAGTTTGCAATCCTTTTCTTTTTCATCTTGGTCATCATCTGTATCACTTTTTAGGCCTTGGAACTGTGTATCATGCTTTCTTCCCATTGATGGAAATCAGAATCAAGATCATATGATAGAGTTACCTTTTGCTTGTCTTCATCATACCAAGATCTGTGTTCTTCAAGCACAAAATCTCTACTTGTATTGAATTGCTTGGTTGAAGGATTGTATAACTGGTAACCCATATGAGTTGAATCATATCCAATAAACACTACCTTTGTTGCCCTTCCATCTAGCTTACCTCTTATTTATGATGGTACATGAACATAAGCTAAACAACCAAACACCTTGCAATGTCCAAGACTAGGTTTTCTTCCATACTATGCTTCATAAGGAGTCATACCTTGGAGTGATTTGGATGGAAGTCTATTGATAAGGTACACAACATTTGAAATAGCCTCTTCCCATAGATAATGTGGCAAGATTTTCTCTTCAAGCATTGTTCTGGCTGATCCAACCAACGTCTTATTTCTTGTCTCTGCAATTCCCTTCAATTGAGGAGAGTACCTAGTAGTTAATTCGCTCTTGATCCCCTTATCCTGCAAGAACTCATTAACTCTTTCGAGAAGTGTTCTCCCCCTCCATCAACTCTGAGCTTCTTGAGTGATCTACATATATGGTTCTCCACATGTGCTAGATACGTTTTGAAGCAATCAAACACTTCGTTCTTACTCTTGATAAAGTATAGAATAGTCCATCTACTATTGTCATCAATGAATGAGACATAATACCTTGATCCTGCTAATGAAGGTTCTTGACTTGGCCCCCATACATCTCTATGTACTAAGTCCAATAAGTTGTTGTGGATGTAGTCTTTGTGGTTGAATGGTTATCTTTGTGCCTTTCAAATCTAACATGCATCACATATGTTGATCATGTGTTGCTTTGATATATTTGGAAATCCAAGAACACTTTGATCCTTGCATATATCCTTCAAGGTTCTTTCATTCACATGAGCTAGCCTCTTATGCCACACTTCAAGATCACTTAGAGTTTGAGACCCAAAGTTGAGTATAGCTATGTTTTTTGTTTCTCCTACTTTAAAAGTAAAGAGCCTACCATGCTTCTCACCTCTTGCTATCTTCTTGAATCTTTGACATGGATCTTCCACAAAAGCTCCATGTTGGGTGAACCTAACTTGCAAGCCTTTCTCAACTATTTGCCTACACTTATTAGGCTCTTTGTAATAGTGGGAACATAGACTACCTTGCTCAGAATGGCTGTCCTACCATTGGAAGCTTTGGCATTACCAATATTCTCCACACTATTCTTTGTGTCATCCATTGTTTGTACTTCATGTCTATGCTTTGGACTTTCCAAGTTAGATAAGAGAGTTATGTTGCCTACAACATGATTTGAAGATCCTAAATCTATGTAGAATAAGTGATCATCTTCTTTACCTTTGTTGTGGCTTAGATTCATCAAAAGCAATGATTCTTAATGTTGTTAATCTTCAAAATAGTCATTGTAATCCCTTGTGTTATGACCTCTATTATTATTGTTGAAGTTGTGTTCACCTCTGCCTCTATTGCTATCGTATCCACCTCTTCCACTTCCTTTTTGGGTCTTCCCATTGAACCAACAACTTTGAGTGGCATGGTTGGTCTTATCACAGATGGCACAAGGTTGAACATTCTTGCCTTTGGTTTTGTCATGCTTTGGTCCTTTCTTCTTCCCTTTCCACTTGCTCTTGCCTGCAAAGCTGTCTTGGGAAGTCTCCCCTTCATCTTCTTCCTTCTTCTTTCCTTTCAGCTTCTTCTCCTTCTTATCTACATATAGAGCACTAGTTGAATTCCCATGATAGGAGTTACCTTCCTTTATGCTATTGTTGGCCTCTTTATTGAGGATTTTTCCAAGAAAGATATTGAAATCTAGAGTTTGCATATCCATGGTGAGATCATAGGCTATGGTGAAAGATTGCCATTCCTTGTCACCGCTAATCCCATTGAGAATTTTCCTCATGATGGCTTGTTCTTCAATCTCCTCTCCAATGGCTACCAATTGATCAATAACCTCCTTGACATTCGTAACAAACTCAGTGATGGTTTTTTTTTTGGAGTCTCCTTAATGTGATTGAACTCATTCCAAAGATGTTTCTTGCTTGCCTTTGTGCTAGCAAAAAGCAAAGTCTCTAGGGCATCCTAATTCTCTTGAGATGTCTTGCATCCTTTAATCTGCAGTAATAGAAAATCAAAGATACATTTTAGTATGTATGACATTGCTTGCGCATCCCTTGCACACCAAAGTGTAAGCTTATCTGTTTCCTCTTGATTAGGTCCTCCTTTGTATCTTGGAATAGGCATTGCTTCATCACTTGATACAATACCAAATAGATGTATTCCTTGCAAATAAGCCTCCATTCTGATTTTCCAAGTAGCAATATTGTATCTATCAAGCTTCTCAATCATTGATGGAAAACCGTCTCCCATCTTTAAGTTGCTCTAATACCACTAAAAGAAATTGGAGAAGCTTGGAGAGGCTTGGAAAGTTGAGTTTTCAAGTGGTGAAATTGGTCTAGCAAACCAACATAGGACCAACTCTAGCTCTTTGGATATGTAAAATAGACCTTTTACACGTGTGGTTAGTCCAATAAAACCCAATAGTTACTTTGGAACATCAATAAGAATAAATTGATGCAATACAGATAAATTAAACCTTGTACATTTGTGGTTAGTGCAATAAAACCCAATAGTTACTTTGGAACATCAACAAGAATAAAATGATGCAAGAGAGATAACTTGCACCTTGACTAGCTCACAAAAACCTTCTAAATATATGGAAGTTGACTTCAATCACTCAGAGCAGCGAGCATAGTTACACTTCCAAAAATTCCTATTAAGGGAGTGTCATACATAGAGTTGGCTTGCTAAAATGCATAGAAGCCCTAATTTATAAAAACCAATGAAGGACAAAACACCTTAACATTGATTGGGTGTCATCCAAATTTTTCAAGGATGTGCAGAAGATGACCTAGAGACTTTCCAATGAATGTTTAATCACTTGATTTAGAGCTCTACAGAGAAAGTAGCAACCTCTGCAAGTTGAATGAGTCTAAGAAAAAAGGAGCAGAGAATCAAAATGGCACCAAGCAATGATCAAATAGTATATGTATTGCATCAAATCAAAACTCTAATTATTGTACAAATGATTTTGGAATATTTACATAGACTCTTGAGGATCTATCCACACCGTTTCTTCATGAATTTGGTTTCGAAATTAGGTGGGTTTGGTAGTTTAGATCGATGCAATCTTCACCTACAATGTAGGAAAAGAGAAACTTGAAGTCACATCTACTTCTTGATTGATTGATTGAGAATCAATCAAGCATTTCTAACTCTTGACTTTAGGACCCTTTAACTTTCTAGTTTACAAAGATAAGTGCTTTGCAACTTACATAAGAAAGTGATCGTATGTTATTAATCACTCAACACACTAAATGAATGCAAATAAAAATTTTTCAAAGAGTATTCTATGGAACTATCCAAATGACGGTTTTGTTGTAGAGAATATCCACCTCAAGCATAGTGCAAGCTTGATGTTCCAACAAAAACTATGGGGAAATAATTTTGTTACAATATACCATACTTTACATTGGTAATGCCTATGGTAAAACCATGATAGCACATTATAAATTGAATATAAGGAGAGATGAATACAATTAGAATCTAGAATAATATAGGATATGAGCACTCCATTGTAGTGGTTATTCTTTATGAATGTTAATGAGTCTCACAAGTTTCATCATTATATGAGAATGATATTTGAATTATGTGTTGGATGTTAGCTTGTATTTGTTTCCTACGAGACTCATGCTTATGCAGAACTTTCAGGAGACTAACATCAAGTTTCTCTAATGCACTCTTAAGTGCATTAATGTTTTATGTAGTCACTTAATGGTATATAAAAGCTTGGATTGTGATAATATTTTATTCTTGTCCCAATAATGGTAATAATATGGTGGTAATGATTATAACTATTGGATATATTTAGGTAGGTGGATAATATAATAATTATATCATGAGATAAAGATGATGGAAAATACTTTCATATGAATGTTGTTGTTGGATGAAGACTTGGACCTAATTTCAATAATAGAAATCTATCTTGACCAATCTAGGTATTGATAAGGCATATGAGCACAAGATTAAGAAAAGTGATAGATTCATGGTGCTGAAAATATTAACAACGTCATAAGAGCTAGTCATATGAATCATACATCATTCAAGGATGGCATTTATTGATTGCACCTACACACTTTGCTAGGCTAGAAAAAATATAAAAATAGTATAATATTATAATGAAACTTAAATTAGTGAAAATGTAGTAATATCATGAGCTTTGTACTTGAATTAATACTAATAATTGCCAAACATTTGGGATGTAGTTAATGCAATTACTATAGAATCAATGAAAATTTTGCTTCTCAAATAATTTACATAACTTGACTTGTAATTTATTTGACTAGCACAATGCGGTAATTATTGTCAATAAATTTGTCATTAAATCACTTATTACACAAAATCCAAAATGAAAATATTGATAAAAATAAGGTCAAATAAAGAGTTATAGATGAGAATAGTCTTTATGAATCTCTTTAAAGCAAAATAGGCATTAGCGGATCAAGATAAATTTATTACTACATGTAACTAAGTAAGAGTTCTTTAAGAGTATTATTGATATCAAGAAATATATTTGAAATAATTACAATGAAACATGTTTCATTACCTTTTATATTCTTAAGTAAAATGAGTAATATACAATAAATTGTAATTGAAAAAAGAATATATAGAATATCATATTTTGTTTTTGGTAATCCATCTATCTACTATAGAAGTATGGTAGGTTAGAGTGCCTTCCTTCCATTTGAATTCACCATTTTAACTTGGTTTTCTTTTGGATGGTTGCATGTAACAAACTATTGTATCCTAAATCTTTTGTGAAGCATGATATGATTGTCAACATAAATAGATCATAAGAATAAACAATAAAAACTTTTTTTATTCAATATACAAATTTTTTACAATAATAGAATTTTGTTCCATTGTATTTTATTGTCCCATGGTTTTTGAGTTTTTCTATGAAGATTTTTTCATTTAATACATAGATAGATACATGCCTACATACATACATACATACATACATACATACATACATACATACATACATACATACATACATACATATACATACATACATACATATACATACATACATACAACATACATAAATACATACATACATACATACATACATACATACATACATACATGCATGCATGCATGCATACATACATACATACATACATACATACATACATACATACGTACATACATACATTCACACATATGTACATACGTACATACATACATACATACATACATACATACATACATACATACGTACGTATGTATGTACGTATGTACGTACATACATACATACATACATACATATATACATATATACATGCATGCATGCATGCATACGTACATACATACGTACATACATACATACATACATACATACATACATACATACATACATACATACATACAAACATACATACATACATACATACATACATACATACATACATACATATTTCATGCTATGACTCCTCTACAGTTCCTTGTGTTGAGTGCTGATATGCAAATGCACCCGCTTGCAAGGGTAGTGTGGATGATTCTTGTAAATGTGGGTGTTCCAAAACAATTTCTTCCTTTTTTTAAAGAGAAATTTAGACCGATGCCTAGTATCCCTTTGCTTGAATTGAGTGAAAGAAAAAATGTGTAAGTAAAGGGGCATAATACCCGTGGGATCCTTGTATACCCACAAAGAAAAGATTACATATTTTAGATTTGCCCAAATGCGAGATTGGGAAAGAAATACCTAAAGGCAAATGTGAAACAGTGGTTTTAACTTCTCGAAAACATTACAAATGGCCTAGGGTCCACAAATGTCCACCATCGTAGGGTAGGATTGAACTGTGCTCGCCTTAAGAGGTCTAGGGCCCAACCACAATTGAGCAACTTCAAACACTATAGAAAACTATTTTGGAATTCATTAGATGTTTCACATTTGATTGGGGTGAGATTACTCACTACATGGTATCTATGATATTGTTTGTTAAAAATGTTTACAACACACTATTTAATAATATTTTCAAATGTCCACGACCCTATGGAGGAGGTGAACCTTTGCCCCTATCTCACGAGGCAAAGGGCCCAACCGCAATTGAGCAACTTCAAACACTAGAAAACTATTTTGGAATTCATTAGATGTTTCAAAATTGCTTGGGGTAAGATTACTCACCATTGTATGATATCGTTTGTTAAAAATGTTTACAACAAACTATTTAATAATACTTACATTTTGTTACAACATATATTCTTGGCACATGGATCCTACTTTTGCAAAACGTATGGATTTTAGGGAAAAATTTTGATTACCAAACTAAGCATTTCTTGTTCAAGAGCACTGATAATGGCTTGTATCGCAACCAATTTGATAGAGATGCTCAATTGTTTTTATAGAACTACATTATCCAAATGTATTGCAATTTCCCATGGAAATAATTCTAAAATAACCAAAGAACTATGATGATTACAAAATAGAGAGACAATCCTAAAATGGAATGCATCACAAGATCCTATAGACCATTCTATTTGGTACTAGGTAGAGTTTGCCAAGGATCAAAATGACCAAAGTTGTGACTTTTATTACTAACCATTTTCTTTCACAAGAACTTTGTTGATTGTTCCACAAAATTTGACATAAAATGAAAGGTGAAAAAAAAAAATAGATTGAATCAATGTTTTGAGTTTGCTAAGAAATGCTTTTTCCCCTATGTGCTTGAAGATATTACTCATAATTATTTTTGTTTTCTTTTATATGTAATTTCTTTTAATTAAGCCAACAATTGCCTTTTCTTAGAGAAAACTTTTGTGAAACCAATACTTTTATGTCCAAACTAAAAAAAAAAGAGAAACTCCCATTTAAAAATTTTCATTTGGCTGAAAAACAAGTTGGGAGCTCTAGAGTGATGGAGAGGATCCATATCATAGGATATGTTTGTGTTCGATACATCAAGATCCACATAAGCAAATGATGTTAATTTATCTCCACATGACAAGGAGAGGGAATGGAGAGGGCCTTCATAGATTTCACACAATCATGACATATATGAATAGAGTGAACATGAACCTCCATGGAAAAACTTGGATACTCCACCGTTTTCTACAATCGATGGGAAAACACTACCCTAAGGGATTGGAGCTCTTCCAACATAAGAAGACAAAGAGCAAAGCATATTAGTTGATGAAACAAGTTCCTATTCTCGATCTACAACAAATCGAAAGAAGTTGAATGTGCATGGGAAACCAAGGCATACAACGCCCAATCTCCAACATGTGCAAGCTCCACAAAGACTCTTGACAAAGCAAGATAGCCCACTCAACAATGTTTGCTGAGATCTAACACTATCAAAAGACTTATGATTTATAAATCCAAAAAACTCCTTTTGCCTAAGTACCTAGAGAAGCATTACAAGCATAGAGTATGCCTCTTAAGATGTAGGCCATTGCTATCAAGGAGGTGACAAAGGCTTTTTCTAATTTCTTTGTTAGAGGATGAACTTTGTACCATAAACGCAAAGCATATCATGATAAGGCGACATGTGATTGGCATGATGATCACGTAGAGATTTTAAGAAATAGGACATCTTGTATTGCTTCAAAGTTACATGTACATGCATTTTGCATACATTTAAAAAAAATTAATATGAATTTTGACTTTGAATCAATTTTCTCATACTTCATCCATGTTTTCACTTGTTGTATTGTGAAAATTGATTAGTATGAATCCATAAGGTGATGGAATGCAAAAAAGGACTAAGAGAGTGAGGAAAATGGCCTTACATCTTGGATATAGGTCTATTTCACATGCCCTTCCAACCCTTTTCTTTGCATTCCAAGACTTTTGAACCTTTAGAAGGTCCTAAGTAAGTGTTAGATGTCTACAATGTTAGATATTTCATCATTACTTTTATGAAATATAAGTGAACATTATCCATAATGTGTTTTTGAAGTCATCACTTACCTTCACAATTGTTCAATAATCCAAAGTGCTTAGAATGGATCCATATGTTCATGATGATAAAACGAAAGGGAGGAAAAGATGCATGTGAAATAGCCCTACTTCTAGGATCTAGGTTTATTTTTTGACCCTTCTAACCCCCTTTGTTTGTTCATCTATAAGACTTAAACCCTCTAAAAAGATCTAAATAAGCACTAGATTTGTGAAATCTTGAGTATTTCTCCATTGTTTTGATCAAACAAAAGTGAGATTACCTTTTGGCTTTCTTAGTAGTATATAAGGGCATAGGACCCCTAAGCCCTAGGAGCCGTAAACAAGTGCTAGAGATGTGAAATGTTAAATTTTTTTATCATTCTTTTGAATGCTCATGAGTGAAGATTGTCTAGCTTTTGTTTATCAAGTTCCAACTTAGCTTTCAACATATGTGTCACATAATTCTAGTAGGAGATAGTTGAACCATGCCTTAAGAGAGAGGATTAGGAAGTAATCCTCAACCATGGCTTTTGGGGCAAGTGGTTAGCCCATCGCACTCCTAACCGGGAGGTTGTGAGTTCAATTCCCAACATTGGTATCAGAGCCTAGTTGAGAAATTGGGCGAGACGGAGGTTCGTGCCTATAAGAATAACAACAAAAAGAAAAATCAAGAGAAATTATCGAACTAGAACCAAGATCAATAACAACACGAGCAAGAGCAAGAGCAAGAGAAAGAACTAGTAATAGAAATAGGAGAAACAACAGTAGACGCACTGGCGACAACAACGACGATAGGGGCAAGAGCAAGGGCAGGGGCAAGGGAGTAATAAAATTAGTAGCAACAATGCTAATAGTAATTGCAGCAATAAAGGTAGTAACACCACCACCACCAACAACAATATGAATAATAGTAGTACTAGTGGCAATATCAATAGTAACAACAATAGTTGTAGTGGTAATGGTAGTGGTAGTAGTATGAGTGATGGTAGTGGTGGTAGCTGTAGAAGTGGTCGTGGTGGTAGTGATGGTGGTGATGGTGGTGGCGGTATTGGTGTGTGTAAATAACAATAATAACACACAAAATTCATAGCAATCGTCACACTTATAGTAGTGATCGTTATAGTCATAACGATGTAGTAGTGGCAATCATGGTGGTGCCAATGGTAGGAGTACTAGTAGGAGGAGAAGGATGAGTTGTAGTAGTTGTAGTAGGAGGAGAAGGATGAGTTGTAGTAGTTGTAGTAGCACGATCAAGAGTTGTAACAGGTGCTAGAGCAACACCAAGAGAAAGAGTAACAGAATGAACAAGAGTACAAGTAGAAGCAAGAGCAAGAGCAACAGCAAAAGCAAGAGCTTAAGTTAGAGCAAGAGCAAGAGCAAGCGCAAAGAGCGAGCACAAGGGCAAGTACAAGAGCACGAGTAAAAGCATGAGCAAGGGCAAGTGCAATAGAAAGAACTAGTAATCGAAGTAGGAGCAACAACAACCATAGTAATACTAGTGGTAGTAGTATTAACAACAATAGTAGTTGCAACGACACTCACAATCGCAATTACACTCACAAGAGTTGTAGCATTGTCCTACTTCTAGTATTGGACACTAAAGTCATAACAACATAGTAGTGGTAGTGATGGTGGTGATGGTGGTAGTGGCGATGATGGTGGTAGTGGTGGTAATAATGGTGGTGGTAATGATAGTGGCAATGATGGTATTAGTGGTCTCACAAGAGCCATATCAATTGTCATACTTCTAGTATTACTTAATATAGTCACAATAACATAGCATTGGTGGTGGCAATGGTGATGGTGGTGGTAGTAGTGGCAAATGAGGTAGTAATGGTGGTAATTGCAATGGTAGCAATGGCAACAACGATAGCAACAACAAAGGTAACAACAACAAGAATTGCATAGTAATAACGTTAGTAGCAACAATGCTAACAGTAATGGCAACAACAAAGGTAGTGACAACACCACCACCACCCCTACCAATAACAATAGCAATAACACTAGCAGTACTAGTGACAATATCAATAGTAACAACAATAGTAGTGGTGCTCATGGTAGTGGTGCTCGAGGTAGTGGTGGTAGTAGTGGTGGTGGTATAAATAGCAATAATAACACACAAAAGTCATAGCAATTCTCATACTTGTAGTAGTGATAATTGTAGTCATAGTGATATAATAGCAATGGTCATGGTAGATCGATGGTAAGAGCACTAATAAGAGGAGAAGGATGAGTTATAGTAGTTCTAGTAGCAGGAGCAAGAGTTATAGTAGGTACAAGAGCAACGCCAAGAGCAAGAGCAAGAAAATGAACAAGAGTACAAGTGGGAGCAAGGGCAAGAGCAAGGGCAGGGCAAGGGCAAGGGCAAGGGCAAGGGCAAGGGCAAGGGCAAGGGCAACAACAATAGCAACAACAACAAGAGCACGAGCAAAAAAAACGAAAAAGCACGACCAAGGGCAAGCACAATAGAAAAAAGAATTAGTAATAGAAGTAGGGGCAACAAAAGCTATAGTAGTAACAACAATAGTAGTTGCAACTGCACTCGCAATTATAATTACACTCACAAGGGTGGTAGCGATTGTCATACTTCTGGTATTGGACACTATAGTCATAACAACATAGTAACAATGGTGGCGATGGTGATTGTGGTAATGGTGATGATGGTGATGGTGGTAATGGTGATGATGGTGATAGTGGTGGTGCTAATGATAGTGGAAGTGATGATATCAATGACCATGATGATGGCCATGGTCGTGGTGGTGATGTTGATGATGATGATGATAGTGCATGGGCAATGGGAGGGGCAATCACAATAGTAGCAAGCGAAGTCAGAGTCGCAATAGTAGCAACAATAACACCCACATTAGTGGCAATAATGGCGACGACATTGTGGCAACCATGGTGATAGCGGCAGTTGCAGTAGCAGCGACAAGAATTGTAGAGTAATATGGTTAGTAGCAACAATGCTAACAATAATAACTGCCACAAAGGTAGTGACAACACCAACACCACCACTACCAACAACAATAGCAATAATAATAGTAGTACTAGTGGCACTATCAATAGTAACAACAATAGTGATGGTGGTGGTGGTGGTGGTGATGATGGTGGTGGTGGTGGTATAAATTGCAATACTAACACATAAAAGTCATAGTAATTGTCACACTTGTAGTAGTGATCCTTGTAGTCATAGTCATATAATAGCAGTGGTCGTGGTGGTGCAAATGGGAGGAGCACTAAGAAGAGAAGGATGAGTTCTAGTAGTTATAGTAGCAAGAGCAAGAGTTATAGAAAGTGCAAGAGCAACACCAGTAGCAAGAGCAAGAGTAGTAGAGTACAAGTAGAAGCAAGAGCAATAGTAGTAGAGCAAGAGCAAGAGCAAGAGCAAGAGGCAGAAGCAGGGGCAGGGGCAACAGGGGCAACAACAGCAGGAGCAGGAGCAGGAGCCGGAGCCGGAGCAGGAGCAGGAGCAGGAGCACGAGCACGAGCAGCAACAGCACAAGCAGCAGCAAATGCAAGAGCAGAGAGAAAGAAAGAGTAGAAGCATGAGCAAAGGCAAGTGCAATAGAAAGAACTACAAATAGAAGTAGGAGCAACAACAACGATAGTAATACTAGTGATAGTAGTAGTAACAACACTAGCAACAACAGTAGTTGTCACAATTGTAGTCGAAGTCGCAATTGTCATACTTCTAGTATTAGACACTATAGTCATAACAACTTAGTAGTGGTGGTGGCGGTGGTGATTGTGGTAGTGGCGATGATGATGATAGTGTTGGTGGTGGTAATGATAATGGCAATGATAGTATTAGTAGTAATGGTGATGGCCATGGTCGTGGTATTGATAGTGGTGATAATGCTGGTGATGGTGATGATAGTGCATGGGCATGGGGAGGGGCAACTACAATAGTAATAGCAACCAGAGTCAAAGTCGCAATAGTAGCAACAATAACACTCACAAGAGCCATAGCAATTGTCATACTTCTAGTATTGCTTACTCTAGTCATAGTAACATAGTAGTGGTGGTGGCAATGGTGATGGTGGTGGTAGTAGTGGGAACAAAGACGATAATGGTGGTGGTAGTAATGATAGTAGTAGTCATATTAGTAGTGGTATTGGTGGTCATGGATATGGTAGTTAGTGGTCATGGATATGGTCGTGATCATGGTATTGGTAGCGGTGATGATGTTGGTCGTGGTGATGATAAGGCACGAATGGGGTAGTCATGGTGATGGTCATGGCATTGGTAGCAATGATGACGTTGGTGATGGTGATAATAGGGTAGGGGTAGGGGCACACAAAAAGCTACAGCAATTGTCATATTGATATTATTGTATTGATAGTAATAGTAGCAATATTAGTAGCAATCTATTATTAGTTGGTTAGGCCTTTGCCTCTCAAGGCTCCAGGTGGAGGCTCGACCCACGTGGGCTATGGTTGGACATCCCTCACCTGTCAAGTGGTGAGATGTTAAGACCAACCTCTTTGGGGGCCGGTTGGGTTTTCGGGCTACCAAGTTCAAACCAATCATCTCACCTAACCTTAAGGTCATCACTTCCTAGTGTTTACCTTAACGAGCCTTTGGGCTCTGTATTCTTATAGTTGTTAGGTTTCAAATCCATGCTTTGTGGGATTCGAAAGGTCCCATGGATACTATGCCCACCTTTTTATATTAATTCAAGTTAATCAGGAAGACCATGGGACCTTTTAAGAGCATGGTGAGCCCCACATATTTCTTTTAAGACCTTCACCATCGATCAATAATAACTGGCCATAAAGTCCTATATACCGTTGAAAGGCTGCATTATAAATGCCATGAACATATACCATGAAGTAAAGATTTAAGTGCGGATTCACACTAAGCAACGACAAGAACAACTTAAAATTAAACTTTGACGTAACATTTAGTTAATCATAGATACATACCTTTGACGGTCTACCATGCGCTTCAATTTTGAAGGTAATCTGAACACAGTAACTGTATTTTAACTTTTATTGTAACTTGTGAAGTTTCTTAAAAATTACGACCATATTTTAGGGTCTAAATGGCCTAAACAGGCAATACGCCCGTCAAAAAACTTGTAATTTATGAAGGCTTGTTAAAAAATATGGCCTTATTTTAGGGTCTAAAATGGCAAAACACGCAATATAGCAAAACAACTATGGATACATATCACAACCCGTCCACCTACTACATAGTGTAACCAATTTGGCCCCCTCAGAACAAAATGAAGCTATAGGTGGAACACAAAATCAACGGTTCTAGAAGCTCCTTTCCCAGATGAGCACAAGCTTTCACAATTGAATTCGTTTGCCGCCTGATGTGAAGGGAAGGGTGGGGAGAAACAGAAGAGAGGCTGTCTGTTGCCAAATCGCTTGAACCCACTCTAAGTATGTCATCTTGAAACATGTGTAATGGCAGAGAGAGCAAAGTGACTACATCGCCATTCAATCAGCCTTCTCAATATAGTGCCCAAATCAATAACTAAGTAGAATTGAGATGAGCCCAACTTTCAATCTGAACATTCTCTAACCATGCAGCTCATATTGACTGACTGACTGACCCTTCCATAGAATCACACTAACTTTCTGTTTATAGGATTCAGATGTCCAGATTATGTAAAAACCGAAAGTTAAATACATTATGCAAAGCATACGTAGACTTATCTCCTCTAAAGAAATCTTGCCCATAATTTGCAGCATGGTATAAAAACTATGGTGTGCATGTATGATATTGTCTTTCCATCAATCTTCATGAGTAAGGACATCTAAAGTAAAGAAATTTTCATGAATTTGACCACTAACTAGAGTATCAACATTGGTTGAACTTCCAAAAATCAATAAGTTCAGACCAAGATATTGAAAAAGTACTTCTCTGTATGAAACTTATTGTTGGGGGATTCTTAGACAAGGAGGAGTTTGAGGGTTTGTAGGAGAAAAGGAAAAGACCAAGAGAGGAAATACACCTTGGAAGCTTCTACCGATTGATTACAGTAAGACAATTACAATGTTTGAAGCACAATACAAACCAATACTTCTGTGCACAATCCCACAGAGTACTCAATGACAAAATACCAAATATCCCAAAGTCTTCTTGCTGCCAGCCTCCTCTGCACCAGACCTCCACCTGCTTCAAGCTTATCCTTGTGCATACCTTGCACCAAGCTTCCACTAAGGGGGAGGAATGAATACCTTTTGTCGGCACGCGCACACTGCAAGGAGACCTTGAGATCCTTGGGGAACTAGCTTAGCACTCTCTGCACAATCCCTTAGTCACTCTCCATGCACTCCTTCAACTCCACTTCTCTGCGTCGCACACTGGTGACTCTTGCGCTTCTCTCTCTTGCTTCACTTAGACTATGCTTCTCCTGCTTACTCCAGAATTCTCCAAGAATGGTCCTTACCTTGATTTGAGTGTTGATCACGTACGCTCCTAAGTGCAATAGTATCTTGGTGCTCACTTTGATGTCCCAAGATTACTGTTTTGTCCTATAGTGACTTTAGACTAAAACCCAAAATTTTAATTGGGAGGCCATACTTTCCCCTATGCGTACGTTGCCGCTTCACATACCTTCACATTTCTTTTTAAGTCTTCACTTTTGCACATAAGAGAGGGTTCACTTGAACCTTCCAAAATACTTTAAAAAACACTTTTGAACCTTAGGGAAATTAGAGAAAATACCTCTACAACCTGCAACCCACTTTCTCCAATCTACCCTTTGTGGACAATTAATTGTGCACTACCTGTGCACTTTGACACCTGCACTTTAGCACTTTGACTTTACACTTGTTGACTTTGACCTTGACCTTGTTGACTTTGACCAATTGACTTTGAACTTTTGACTTTGACTGTAGTTGACTTTGACCAAAATGACTTTTATAGGCTCAATAGTTGCCCACCACCTAATGTGCTCTCCGTCCCGGAGAGCTACAACCAAAACTCTGAGCATATAGGAAGGAGGGGGAGGGGAGGGGGGAGAGGGGGGGGGAGGGGGGGCGGAGGGGAGGGGGAGAGGGGGGGATGGGAGCGATGGGGCGGGAGGGGGGGGGGGAAGGGAGGGAAAGATAGAGAGAGTTGGTCGGTAGTGGTCGGTTGGGGGAGGGGGGGGGCCGTGGGGGGCCAGGGGCGGGGGGGGAGGGGGGGGGAGGGTGGGGGGAGGGGGGGACGGGGAGGGGGGGGAGGGAGGGGGAGGGACGTGGGGGCGGGGAGGAAAGATAGAGTGTTTTTTTTTTTCTAACCCTCAACCCGAAAATCCTGAGGGGCCTTTTTTTTTGGGAATATAACCCAAAAATAGAGAAAAATGAAGGAAAAATCCAAAAAAATGCCAAAAAATTACCAAAAAAATTCTCATGAAATTTTCTACAGGGCTAGACCCAATTTCATTCATCAAACCACAGAGAGCCTCCTTTTATTCCTCCTATTTGGCAAGAAAATGATATCGAAAAGGGATAAAAAATGCTAGAAAAATGCTACAAATGCTAGAAAATGCTAGAAAAATTTCCAAAAATACCCAAAATTTATACTTTTGCAGAGGTTATGAAATGCCTTCTAGGTTTGCTAAAAACTCAAGGAACAAGTATGAAATTGATAAAGAAAACTACTAAAACTGAGCGGAATGAGATAAGAAAGCTATGTACAACCTGGACTGATTTTACAGTTCCAGGTGATCTATACTTCTTCAAGTGTGTTGATGGTAGGCCTTGAGCCTTGAAATGTTGACCAGTGGCAAGGCCTCTCCTTTCAGCGTCTAACTCCACAACACCCCAATTTAGCATTGTTTTTACTCGATAAGGTCCTTTCCATTGTGGAAGCCATTTTCCTCTTAATTGTGTATGAAGATGAGGTCTATGGAGAAGAAACTAACATGCCTGGTTCTATGTTGTTCTACAGATGTCGATCATGTGCCTCCTTCCTCTTCATCTGAGTCTCTATCAATTGTTTTGTTGCTAATAGACGAATCTCCTCCACTTTATGTAGTGCGCCAAGCCTCTGAGAGACATCACAATCTTTCCTGCCTTGCATGAATGCTATTTTAGGTGATCCATGTAAAAATTCAAAGAGCTCAATGGGCAATATGCCATAAACCAGTTGGAATGGAGAATATCTGGTGGCCTCTTTGTAAGCTAACCTATATGCCCATAGGGTACCCTGATAAGCAATGCCCCAGGAAGTGGGCTGTAACATACACTCCCTCCCTAACAGTGAGATTCAAACCTTATTGATCGATTCAGCCTGTCCATTGGCCCTTGGATAGTAGGCGCAAGAGATCCTATGTAAAATTCTATACCTATTGAAAATTTCATGCAGGACCTTATTGATAAAATGGGTACCCTGATCTGTACAAATTTCAAGCGGACATCCAAACCTGCAAATGATGCTACTGTAAATGAAATCAGCAACAGTTTGGGCAGTGCAGTCGGGGGAGGCAATAGCTTCAGCCCACTTTGTTGCATAATCTGTAGCTATCAAGAGATATTTGTCTCTTTTTGGAATTGACGGAGAGTAGATGGGCCCTACAAAATCTAGCTCCCACTTCTCAAATGGTTGCCAAGAAGTGGAAACAATCAAGGGGTTATGCCTTTGCTTTGTTGGCTTAGGTCCACACCTTTGGCAAACGTCACATGCCTTTCCCCATTCATCTGCATCCTTAAATAGTGTAGGCCACCATAGACCAGCATCCAGTATCCTCTGACTCTTAATATGTCCTCGAAGGTGCCCACCACCTGTTCCTTCATGTGCAGATTGAAGTACTTCTCTCGCTTCTTCTTCTTCCAAGCACTTCCTAAACATGTCATCCTTTCCCTGTCTATATAATTTATCTTCAATGAAGGTATTCGGTCTAGTCTTTATTAGCAGTCTCTTCCTTTGCACAGCACTAGCCTTTTCTGGATACACACCAGTTTTAATGAAATTCTTGATATCATAATACCAACCTTGAGCTTGTACAGCGAACAGATGGGCATCTGGAAAATCATCATTGATTCCACTAGCTTGATCCATCATATTGATTCTGGATAGGTGATCCGCCATAACATTTTCTTTACCTGGTCTGTGGACTACAGAAAAATCAAACTCTCGGAACAACAATAACCACATCCATATTCTACCAGTGGCTTGTGGTTTGTTGAGCAAGTATTTTAGTGGTTGGTGATCTATTATAATAATAAATTTTACTCCCAGTAAGTAATGACGAAATTTTTGGACAGCAAAAACCATTGCTAGGGCTTCCCTTTCTGTAGTACTGTAATTCCCTTCGGCCTTGGTCAAGATTCTACTGGCATATTGAATTGGTCTATCCACTTTAAATTCCTCACTAGGTTGGGTGAAAACTGCCCCCACTACATAGGCACTGGCATCTACATGTATATGAAAGATTTTTGACCACTCAGGTGTGATCAAAATAAGAGCAAGATACTTACCTTGACCGTAATGTTTGATATGCTTTTTCCTTCTCTTCTTCCCATTTAAAAGGTACTTCCTTACCTATAAGTCTAGCTAGTGGTCTGGCTATCTCTGCAGACATTTTTATAAACCTTCTATGGTATCCAGTATGCCCCAAGAAACTCTGAATCTGTTTAGGAGATTTAGGTTTAGGCAACTTTAATATAGAAATGATTTTGTTCGGATTTGGGGCCATACCTTTAGCCGACACCACATGTCCTAAGAGAGTTCCTTCTGTCACAAGAAAATGACATTTGTTTGGATTGAGCTTTAGCTTAGTCTCCTTGCATCTCTTGAAAACATTCTGCAGCTGCCTCAAGTAATGGTCCAAACAATCTAGAGGAGTTTCTTTATGAGAACCTGAAAACGAAGAGAAGTCATCCATGAAGATTCTAAGTGATTCCAGCAATAGGGGGCCAAAAATGAGATTGACCGTTCTGTTAAAGGTGGCTGGAGTATTTCTGAGCCCAAATGGCATTTTTACATACACATATGTTTCCCAAGGTGTGATAAAAGCAGTCTTTTCATAAATCCATCCATTGATATTTGATTATAGCCACCAAATCCATCCATAAAGCTATATAATGCATGCCCAGCCACTTCTACAATGACCTGCTCTGCAAAAGGCATTGGGAAACCATCTGGAATGGTCACCTTGTTGAGTGCTCTAAAGTCAGCACAAATTTTGATTTTATTAGTATTCTTTTTTGGTACTATGACCATAGCTGAGAGCCACTCTGAGTGTTCCACAGGAATGATGATTCCTGCATCCTCCATCTTCTATATTTCCACATAGACAGCTTCAGCATATTTTGGATTAAGTCTATAACTCTTCCCTCTTATGGGTTTGGCTCCATCAACCAGAGGGATTCTATGCTCTCCATAAGTCGCAGGCACTCCTTCTAAGTCTTTATAATGCAAGGTAAAAACATCTGTATAATGGGTCAAGAATGATCTTATCTTTTCAAGGGGCCCTGGGTGACTCCACAACCAAGTGGCCACCAAAACTGACCGATTATTATCTTGAGTGCCTAATTGTATTTCTTTGACAGGATTTCTCTCTACCATATTATCTTCATGCTCATCTCCTTCCTTTTCTTCCACTAGCTTTTCGTGCATTGCTTCATAAGCAGGTGTATTTTGGATTTCAATGTGTTCCTCCTTGTCCTGCATCCATCCTGCAGGGATTTCTTGAATCGGGAAAGAACACTCTTCACTAGAATCTTTTACCTTGCCTTTTGCTTTAGAAACTTCGTTATCTATGGTTGTCATATCCTCCCCCAAGTTGTATTTGAGGGGTGTCTTCCTGCCCCTTCTGTGGTCTGTGATGGGCTCTCCCAATCCATCAATCTTGACTTTCTCCTCATCTTCATCATAACCTTTAGCCGTGCAAGAATTATTAAGAAAAATTCCAAAACAAGAGGAAGAGTTGCCTGCTTGGAGCCAATTTAGAATATCCTCTTCTTCCTCGAAATCTATTTGGGGTTGATCCTCCGATTCTGGTTCCATGCATATGCCAACTGTTTGCATCATGCTAGTGTTTCCTTGATTATTTGGGCCCCCTTCTAAATGAATCTGTGTCAGCTCTTGCCCTTTCTTTTCTACCCACATAGTATCCTTGCCCCAATCATGAATGACACTTGCATGCCTCAGCCATGGTCGTCTAATTAAGAGGGAAAATCCTCCTTCAACCTGGGGCAATCTTAAAACCACAAAATCCATAATGAATAGATTACCTTGTACTTCAAGTGGAACTTTTGGGATCACTCCCAAAGGCCTTACTTTGCTCTGATCTGCCAAAGTAACAGTGAAATTTGCAGGCCTTAAAGGGTGGAGTCCAATCTTTTCCATTGTATGTTCAGGCATCAAGTTAATGCCAGAACCACCATCCACAATAACTCCTTGAAATTCATGACCTTTGATAGATACTCTCAGCCGAGGACGTTTATAATCTGTAAGGGGTGCTTCCCCTACAATTTTTCCTTTATGTAAAACAGCACTCTTTGCCACCAAACTTGTAGTGGAAGCTTCATCAATTATCTGCAATAACTCTGACCTGAATTTCCCATCCATCTTTATTAAATCAAAAATACTAACCTCCTTTTTCATGGACTTGAGTAGTTTTGAAGCCTCTGATTCCTTGAGAGCATGGGCTCCAATTGACTTTTCAAACTCCTCATGAGCCCTGTTGAAGGCATGCCCAATGGCATCACTGATGCATATGAGATCTCCTTTTTGCCTTGTATCTCCACCTGTGGTGGCTTTATCTTCATATGGTTCTCTGTCTTGATTCCATTCCTTAATTTTTTATCCTTGTCCTATGTCAGCTTGAACCTTCTCATTCATTGCTTCTTGTCTGCACAGTCAAAGATTCTATTTCTTCTAACTGCACCACCCTGGTAGATGGTGATGGCTCATTGACTAGATCACACACTTCTTCTTTGTGCACAGAAATCATTTGAATATGGGGCCCGGATGAAGAGGCTTGCTTCTTAGGACAACAATTTGTATAATGGTCTGTTGCCTCAGGGCAGTTCCTGCAAGGAGGGGCATTTTCTGGTAGGGTGCACCTACTTTGATAGTGCCCGCATTCTCCACATCTGAAACAGATGATTGGCCTCCTAGGCCTATTTCCAAAGTTATTCCTCTATCTAAGATTATAGTTGTTATCTTGATTTGTTGCAGCAGCCATCACATTTGCTGGTGTTGGGGGTCCTCCTTGTGTCCAGTATGTCGTTGCAAGCATTCCCCTTGATTGACATTCATGGGCCTCATGGCCAACTTTCCTGCATAATTGGCAAGTCACACTTAACAGAGGACATTCACTTATTATGTGACCTTGCTTGCTGCACATGGAACACCAAAGTCCACTCTTGATGCCACTCCCTTTGAGTTCCTACAGCTCTTGTCGCAGCTGAGTCAATTCCTCTGCTTGGGCCTCCTCCTCCTCCTTTTGGAGCTTTAGTGCTTCAATCTTCCTTCTCAACTGAGCAACAGTATTCTCCTCCTCTTTGTAGGGCTTATTCCTTTTTAAGCCCTCCAGCTCCTTTCTTAGCTGGATCACTGGATCCTCCATTTCTCTACCATATGTTGGTTGGGAAGAAGTTGCTCCATATTGGTGCCTTATTTACTCCAAGCGTGTGGCTGTGTTGATGAACTCCTGTATGGAGGCTGTAGGTAACACTAATTCCTTTATTTTGCATTGGGTGGCCACTGATAGGGGCTTAGCTAACCATTTCTTATAAAAAAAAATCATGTGATGGATCTGATAATTTAACCATTAGTGCTTTGGCCCTAGTCACAAACTCTGTGAACTTTTCTCCTAGACCCAATCTCAAATTTTCTAGTTCTTCTATGATGATCTCCGCAATGTTATCA
>MU260588.1:12500-32500 GCA_020310875.1 Ceratopteris richardii
TGATACTGAATCTCTATATGCTTAGTCTTGGCATGAAAAACAGGGTTAGCTACCAAATACAAAGAACTCATATTATCTCCAAAATTAATTGGAGTACTCTGATCAGTTTCAAAACTCTTCATCAAAGTCTTCAACCATATCACTTCTTTTGCAGCTTCTACCATTCCTTTATACTCAGCTTCTATGGATGACAAAGCAACTGTATGTTGCTTCTTTGAACACCAAGAAACTAATTTATCTCCAATATAACAGAGATACCCATGAGTAGACCTTCTATCATCTGAGTCACCTGCCCAATTTGCATCACTAAACACTTTAATTCTTGTGTCAGAAGTAAACCCATAATACAAACCTTCACTTAGGGTTCCTTTGATATATCTGAGTACCCTTTGAGCTGCAATCCAATGATTCTTCTTTGGACAATGCATAAATTGTGACAACACACCTACTGCATATGATAAATCTGGCCTTGTCAAGGTAGCATAGATTAAACTACCTACCAAACTCTGATATTTCTTCATATCATTGAACTCTTCACCTCCATACCTGCTCAATTTATGATTTACCTCCAATGGTGTATTTGAAGTCTTGCAATCCTCCATGTTAAACTTAACTAGAAGATTCTTCAAATACCTCTCTTGTGAAACATATACTCCATGTTGAGTATATACAATCTGCATTCCTAAGAAATAAGATAAGTTTCCCAAATCACTTATCTTAAACTCCTTCTCTATTTGCCTTTTAAGTTCATTGATTCCTTGAGCATCTGTTCTTGTGACAATAATATCATCAACATAAATACACATGTATATGTACCCATTTTCACTTGCCTTCACTAGCAAGCTACTATCTGCCTTTGATGCTTGAAATCCACATTCATTCAAGAACTTGACAAGTCTGTAATTCCAAGCTCTTGGGGCCTGCTTCAACCCATACAAAGCTCTCTTGAGCTTACACACATAATCTGATCCAATTGAATTCATAAAACCTTCTGGTTGCTCCATGTATACTTCATCTGCAATGTATCCATTTAGAAATTCATTTTTCACATCTAATTGTGATAACCTCCATCCTTTACAAGCAGCAATAGCAATCAATGTTCTAATTGTAGACATCTTAGCAACAGGACTAAAGGTTTCATCATAATCTACCCCATAATTTTGGGCATAACCTTTGACCACAAGTCTAGCCTTGTATCTAGACACCTTACCATCTGCAAACCTTTTTGTTTTATATACCCACTTACATCCAATGACTTTCTGATTCTTTGGTCTTGGTACTAATTCCCAAGTTTCATTTTCAAGTAGAGCATCATACTCTTCCTGCATTGCTGTAGTACTCCTTCTCTTTCCCCCTCTCACTTTGCCTTCCACTTGGGTCGGGCAAGCTCTTTCTTTCACGTATTGATGGGAATAAGCTCTGTGTGTGCTCTGTGTGTCTCATTGGTCAACACTCTAAAAAGCTTGTATAGTCTTTTGATCTAAAATATACAAGTTTGTCTTCAAGAATCAGCGGCCAGAGCATAAGTACCTCCTTTTAGGACTTTCTATAACAGGACGGGCGCAAACCATCGATTACAGCATCTATGAATATCCTATCCATTCCTTCCACAAGATATAACGACGGGCGCCTTGGATAGACGAGATCATTCTCAAACAACGGACGCGAGTTCGAACCCTGCTCTCGGCAATACGTGCATACATATTTATGGAGCATGCTTTTCATGTCAATAACGCAACGAACAGTCCCCTCCACTCGTCCCCTCCATTCATCCCCTCCATTCGTCCCCTCCATTCATCCCCTCCATTCGTCCCCTCCATTCCTCCCCTCCATTCGTCCCCTCCACTCGTCCCCTCCACTCGTCCCCTCCACTCATCCCCTCCATTCATCCCCTCCACTCATCCCCTCCATTCGTCCCCTCCATTCGTCCCCTCCATTCATCCCCTCGTTTCGTCCCCTCCACTCATCCCCTCCATTCATCCCCTCCATTCGTCCCCTCCACTCATCCCCTCCACTCGTCCCCTCCACTCGTCCCCTCCACTCATCCCCTCCACTCATCCCCTCCATTCGTCCCCTCCATTCATCCCCTCCATTCGTCCCCTCCACTCATCCCCAACCCGAACCCCCAACCCCAACCCCAACCCCAACCCCAACCCCCAACCCCACAACTCCTCATAACTCACCCCGTATTCCCACCCAATCAACAAACCCCCCAAACCCCACAACCCCCACACAACTCCACACCCCTCCACAACTCTCCACAAACCCCATAATCTCTCTCAAATCCCCACAACTCACCTCGCACACCGCTCACTTAATATGAAGGATCAAAAGCTACTACGAAAAAATTAGGTAAAGGATGGCTTCTCAAGGTCATTCAAATATCACGGGTGACACAAAATGAGGATCTCAGTTTGCATTCAAAAGTGACAGTAAAGGTGTAAGTGGTAAAAGAAAAAGTGGTGCAATGAGTGTTGTCGCCAACGATTCATGACGACTGCCTATTTTTGAGGATTCAATTCAAATAAAGGGAATCTTTGACCTACCCCCTAATTTTGGGAGATCAATCGGTGCGTGATCAGTGGACGTGAAGATTCGGCAAGGCTCTCTTGGCCTATTGAGGCCTATAAAAGCAATGTATTTTTGCTCATTTGGGTACAACAATTTTAGAGATATAGTGGTTCGTGCGTACGTGCAGAAGTCCTCTCTTACACTTGGTGGTTTCAAGTCTATTGTAGGAGCTACTCTGTAGTGTGTATACAGAGGGTAGGCTTCTCAGTGGAGGGCTATGAGCACTATAGTGTAAGAAAGTAGCTTGGATTTATTTTCTTTTCTGTGAGTCAGTGGGTTGATTAATCTCTATTCTCTTGAGAAATTCTACTATTTGTATTGTTCTGAGTTAGCCTGCATATCAGTGGCCCCTTATGCTGATCTGTTGTATTGGAGTTAATACTTTTAGGGTGGCTTGTCAGCCCTAAGCTTGCACTTTTGAGCATCACTCTGCCCAACCTTGTAATCGTCTGATTCGAATCAAGAAGTGTATGGTCTTCCTTGGTCATTGGTTGTCCATATTTTCTGAAGTATTTACCACCTTGGTCATTGGTTGTCCATATTTTCTGAAGTATTTACCACCTTGGTCATTGGTTGTCCATATTTTCTGAAGTATTTACCACTCTGTACAATCCGTGTTATCTACCTGCTCACAGAAATGTTAAAGGGTATACTTCCCTTAAGAGAACCCCCCTTGAGTAGGTGATGTACTGGACGTGTTTAATCTTCATTCTCTACTTTTGTTAAAAGCGGATACCCCACTACCTCCTCTACAGTTTGGCACGCACGGTGGGACCTTTGCATTTCTGTGAGAGGTGTTTTGCACTATTACATTTGCGAATAGGTACATGACCCATACACGAGCAGATAAGGAGTCTCTTCGTGTTCGGAGGAGCCTTAACAAGTTAGCAATAACCACCGCTAGTGAGTCTACCTCCCCTTTGCCTTCCCTAAATCTCTCTATTGATTTAGGTGCGACACCATTGTCAAAAGAGGGGTATAGGAGAATGCTAGACTTCTCCTCAGATAGGTCCGAAGAAACACCAGTACAAATGGAGGATCTCTCTCATTTACTCTCCAGATTAAACATCAAATTCCCTACCTTCAAGGGACATGCTTATGAGGATGCTGATGATCATGTGAGGAGATTCATCTCTTTATGCCGTGGACGTGGTCTGCAAAATAGAGAGGATGCAATGCTAGCACTTTTTCCATCTACATTGGAGGGTCTTGCAGATAAATGGTACAGTCAATATGCAGATGGCCATTTTACTACTTGGGAGGCTCTGAAGGCGGCTTTCTCACTAACATTCAGACCAAGTGATTCTTCGGAAAGAGCTCTAGATCAGCTAGAGAATTTGAAGCTAAGGCCAGGTGAATCCTTTCATGAACTTCACACTAGAACAAAAGCACTTGTTGCACGTCTACCACATGCTCCAGGTGATTTCTTGGTTAAAAAATGGATTGAGAAGGCGCTGCCTAGGTCATCTCAACAGAAGCTTCGTGAGTCTCTTAGATTGGATGCTACCCTCAATGATTTTGTTGCAGCTGCATCACGCATTGAAGAAGCAAGGCAACATTTTGAAGGGGATACACAACCAAAGTATGCTGCAGATCTGGATCCTATTGAGCAACTGAGAAGGGAATTGGAAGCATTGAAGATGCAACAAAATCAACAAGAAGAGAAGGTCTTGCCACCACTGCGTCGCACTGATGATGAAGTAGCCCAACTTCGCCGAGAGTTAGAAGACTTGAAAACCACTCAGGATATAAGGAGACAAATTTGGTGTACAATCTGTAATAACAATGGACATTCCAATGCTAATTGCCCTATTAAGGTAAGCTGTCAATTTTGTGGAAAAGATGGTCATGAAGCCAGAGATTGCTACTACCTCAAGGGTACACAGCAGAGAGGTAACCCTCAAAATTTGGATTCATATTATGCTAGTACTTCAAATACATCTAATAGAGAGGAGAATCGTCCTACAAAGCCTAGATATAATAGACCTTTGATGTGCTATCGTTGTGGTGAGTACGGTCACATGCAAAATAGGTGTTCTCTTCCAGAAGATGCACCTCCCTGTCAACATTGTCCAGAGGCCAAAGATCATTATACCAAAGATTTCCCAAGAGGTCGTCTTTCTCCAATCCACATGATTGCGGTCTCTCCACATGAAGAAGGAAAAACCACTCAGTCTTATGCCGTTTCATCCTCTGCAATGCCCATGATGACCAGAGCTAGGCAAGCAGCTGCAACCCATAGAGATGAACGACAAGAATTTCAGGATAAAGAGGAGGAAAAGAAGTCTGGATGGAAGGACCAAGTAGAAATTGAAGGAGCTTATGAAAAGGTGGCTACTACTATGAGGGACCGATCAACAAGACTGCAAGAAAACACTCCGGAGGTAAACATTGAATAGATCTTGAAAGGTATTAATCACAAGGTTAGTCTATATGAACTTATAAGGATGGATTCAAAAATAAGAAGTGACTTACTGAAGATTATACACTCTGCTCACTTAGTCCAATCACCTAGTATAGATGGATTCATGGTTGATTTTCCCCCTGCACCCTTAGCAGACTACCAAAGTTCAAGATTATTAGTTTGTATAAAGGATGAAGCTCTTACAGGTGTGATCATAGATGGAGGCTCTGGTATCAATTTGATGCCAGATTTTACAATGAAGAAGCTAAATTTGAACCCCACCAAAATGGCACCATTTACAGTTACACTAGCAGGTCAACATCGGGTTGCGCCTCTTGGCATTATTGAAAAGGTACGGATGATAGTACAGGGTTGCCACTTTGTGTTGGATTTTGTTGTTATTGCACTTTCACAGGAGACTTCCTATCCTTTGCTCCTGGGGAGACCTTGGCTGAGACAAGCAAAAGCTTTGCAAGATTGGGGGAAAAATAAACTATGGATTTCAACAAGCACCAATAGCCAACTGCAACTACACTTGGAAGAAGGATTTGATTCAGGAAAAACCACTGGATATACTGTGGATACTCAGGTAATGCCCTCTCCACCCCAAGAAGATGATACATTGTTAAATTGGATGATGGGAAGTGCAAAGTGTTGCACAGTGGAGATCAATGAAATTGAGGAAGAAGTTGCAGATAAGGAAATTACAGAAAAGGGCAATAAAGACCACAAGGTGTTGGAGAATGAACAATTGAAGGAAAATACAAGCTTTGAGGAGGCAACCAATGTAAAAGTATCAGAGAGGGAAGATTATGAACCTAAGAGCAAGGAAGACCTTCCTTTTGCAGATATACCTCAACGATGGATGAAAGAACATGTTGCAGAATATAAATTAAAATCCACTCCTGCATATAGTGGAGATGATTTCTCAAGCAAGACCAATCCTGAAACATTGGTTCAAGAAGTAAATTTAGGGGATGAAGAGAACCCTCAAATGGTCCATTTGGCATCCTGGTTGTGGCATTATCCTCCCTTGCTACAGAAGGTAACTTCTTTGCTTTTTACTTATAAAAGTGTCTTCGCATGGTCCTACAAAGATCTAACAGGGATACCCGAAGAGCTTGGGTTACATCGGATACCCTTAGTTGAGGGAGCCGCGCCTGTAAGAAGTAGGCCATATCGACTCAATCCGAAGTATGCAGAGGCGGTAAAAGCAGAGATTACAAAACTAGAAGAAGCGGGTATAATTGTTCCAGTAGAACATTCCAGGTGGCTTTCTTCTATGGTTATTGTGCCCAAGAAAAATAGTGGAAAAATAAGAGTATGTGTTGATTTTCGTGCTTTGAATAAAGTGACTATTCAAGATGGATTTCCTCAGCCCTTCACAGAGCAGGTGCTTGAGGAAGTAGCTGGACACACTTTGTATAGTTTCTTGGATGGTTTTAGTGGCTACAACCAGATAGTAATTCACCCTGATGATAGGGACAAAACAACCTTTGTTACTCCCTGGGGCACTTATGTCTATACTCGTATGTGTAGAGGTCGGAAACTCTCTCAGTTGATTTGTTATCCCTCTCTCTCTCTCCTCTCACATCTCTCTCCTCTCTCCGCCCTCCGTCCTCCTCACTCCGCCCTCCGCCCCCTCACTCTCTCTATTTCTCTCTCTGTCTTTCTCTCTCTCTCTCTCTCTTCTCTTTCGATTTTCCCCTCTCTCTCTTTTTCTCTCTCCTTCTCTCTCTCCTCCCCCGTCCCTCCCTCTCTCTCTCTCTCTCTCTCTCTCTCTCTCTCTCTCTCTCTCTCTCTCTCTCTCTCTCTCTCTCTCTCTCTCTCTCTCTCTCTCTCTCTCTCTCTCTCTCTTCCCCCTCCTTCTCTCTCTTCCCCCGCACCCTTCCGCCCTCCGCCCTCCGCCCTCCGCACCCTCTTCCCTCGCCCCGCACCCTTCCGCCCTTCGCCCACCTCCCCCGCCCCCTCACCCCGCACCCCTTCGCCATAACCCCCGCCCCCCGCTGCCTTCCTCCCCCCCGCCCCCCCCGCTGCCTACTCCCTCACCCCTCGCTGCTCTCCTCCCCCGCCCCCCGCTGCCTTCTTCCCCCGCCCCCCGCTGCCCTCCTCTCCGCCGCCCGCCGCCCGCAGACTCGCCCCGCTCCTCCCTCCGCCACCCGCAGCAGCCCCCGCCCCCTCCGCCATAACCCTCGCTCCTCACCTCCGCCGCCCGCAGCCCGCCGCCCGCAGACCCGCCCCGCTCCGCCCCGCTCCTCCCTCCGCCACCCGCAGCAGCCCCCGCCCCCTCCGCCATAACCCTCGCTCCTGCCCTCCGCCACCCGCAGACCCGCCTCCCTCCGCCCCGCTCTCCTTCCCCCGCCCAACTACCGCCCCGCTCTCCTCCCCCCACCTAACTACCCGCCCCCCTCCGCCATTGACCCCGCCCCCTTCGCCATTGACCCCCGCCCCCTCCGCCTCTCTCTCCGCCCACCCCCACCCCGCATGTCCCCGCCACCCCCACTCCGCCCCCCGCCATCCGCCTCCGCACACTCCTCCTCCTCCTCTACCCGCCCGCCTGCATCCGCACACCCGCCCCGCTCCGCCCCGCTCCTCCCTCCGCCACCCGCAGCAGCCCCCGCCCCCTCCGCCATTGACCCCCGCCCCCTCCGCCATTGACCCCCGCCCCCCCTCCTCTCTCTCCGCCCACCCCCACCCCGCATGTCCCCGCCACCCCCACTCCGCCCCCCGCCATCCGCCTCCGCACACTCCTCCTCCTCCTCTACCCGCCCGCATCCACACACTCCTCCTCCTCCTCTACCCGCCCGCATCCGCACACTCCTCCTCCTCCTCTACCCGCCCGCATCCGCACACTCCTCCTCTTGCACCCACTCTCCTCAGCCTCCTACGCGTTCCCTCCCACTCACAAATTCACACACCCACCCCCATACAATCATACACAAATCACACACACCCACACTTACACACATGCACCCCTATGCGTACAAACACACACACACCCATACATATGCACACTTCCCCCTCTCACACACACACTCACACACGCACACTAACACACACCTGCACATCCTCACACACATGTACACAACCCCTTCCACATCCCTACACACGCACTCATACATACACAAGCACATGCACGCACACACATAAGCACAAATACATACATAACCTCATCCACACACAAATACACTCTCACACACTCATCCCTACACACACACCCCACACATGCACAAAGTACACACACATGCACTCATCCAGATGCTCACACATGGGGCGATCGGAGGAGGGAGTTGAAGCATGAAAGCATAATGAAGCAGTTGCGGTCTCCTCAGATTGGATCAGGAAAGAGCAGGCTTTGGGGCATGAGAAGGATGAACACCAAGATGATGCAGAGGATGTGTATATGAATGTTTCATTCTCCAACTCAGACAAAAGGGGGAATGCATTTGCACTCGTCGTATGTCTCACGGACATTGGAAAAGGTAAAAGGTAATTTTCAAAAGTGAAGGGGAATAAAACAAATATTGCCGCCAACCATTCACGGTGACTACCTATTTTTGTGGATCTAATTCAAATCCAGTGGAATATTTACCCCCCAATCTTGGGCAATCAACCGGCGCGTGATCAGTGGACGTGAAGATTCGGCAAGGCCTCTTGGCCTATTGAGACCTATAAAATCAAAGGATTTGTGCTCATTTGGGGATACACATAGAGATATACATACAGGTACACGGGTGTTAGAGGTACAAGGTACAACAATTTGAGAGGTACAGAGTTCGTGTATACGTGCAGAAGTTCTCTCTTGCACTTGGTGGTTTCAAGTCTACTATGAGAGCTACTCTGTAGTGTGTTTACAGAGGGGAGGCCTCTCAGTGAAGGGCTATGAGCACTATAGTGTAAGAAAGTGCCTTGGATTTTCTTTCCTTTCCGTGAGTCAGTATTGGTGATTGAGCTCTATTCTCTTGAGCAAATCTTACCATTTGTATTGTTCTGAGTTAGTCTGCATATCAGTGGCCCCTTATGTGACGAGAAGAATCTGTTGTGCTAGAGTGAATTATTTTAGGGTGGCTTGTTAGCCCTGAGCTTACACTTTTGAGCATCATTCATCATTTACCTAACTTTGTAATCATCTGATTTGAATCGAGCAGTGTACGGTCTTCCTTGGTCATTGGTTGTCCATATTTTCTGAAGTATTTACCATTTTGTACAATCCTTGTATCTACCTGCTCACAGAAATGTTAAAGGGTATACTTCCCTAAAGAGAACCCCCCTTGAGTAGGTGATGTACTGGACGTGTTTAATTTTCATTCTCTACTTTTGTTAAAAGCGGATACCCCAGTACCTCCTCTACAGTTTGGCACGCCCGGTGGGACTCGAACCCACAATCCCTTGATTAGAAGTCAAATGCCTTCGCCCCCTTCGCCATTGACCCCCGCCCCCTCCGCCTCTCTCTCCGCCCACCCCCACCCCGCATGTCCCCGCCACCCCCACTCTGCCCCCCGCCATCCGCCTCCGCACACTCCTCCTCCTCCTCTACCCGCCCGCATCCGCACACCCGCCCCGCTCCGCCCCGCT
Organism: Ceratopteris richardii; assembly: GCA_020310875.1. Lineage (NCBI taxonomy): Eukaryota > Viridiplantae > Streptophyta > Polypodiopsida > Polypodiales > Pteridaceae > Ceratopteris > Ceratopteris richardii. The sequence continues at coordinate 22,051 of MU260588.1, forward strand.
CCTCCCTCCGCCACCCGCAGCAGCCCCCGCCCCCTCCGCCATTGACCCCCGCCCCCTCCGCCATTGACCCCCGCCCCCCCCCTCCTCTCTCTCCGCCCACCCCCACCCCGCATGTCCCCGCCACCCCCACTCCGCCCCCCGCCATCCGCCTCCGCACACTCCTCCTCCTCCTCTACCCGCCCGCATCCGCACACTCCTCCTCCTCCTCTACCCGCCCGCATCCGCACACTCCTCCTCTTGCACCCACTCCCCTCAGCCTCCTACGCGTTCCCTCCCACTCACAAATTCACACACCCACCCCCATACAATCATACACAAATCACACACACCCACACTTACACACATGCACCCCTATGCGTACAAACACACACACACCCATACATATGCACACTTCCCCCTCTCACACACACACTCACACACGCACACTAACACACACCTGCACATCCTCACACACATGTACACACCCCCTTCCACATCCCTACACACACGCACTCATACATACACAAGCACATGCACGCACACACATAAGCACAAATACATACATAACCTCATCCACACACAAATACACTCTCACACACTCATCCCTACACACACACCCCACACATGCACAAAGTACACACACATGCACTCATCCAGATGCTCACACATGGGGCGATCGGAGGAGGGAGTTGAAGCATGAAAGCATAATGAAGCAGTTGCGGTCTCCTCAGATTGGATCAGGAAAGAGCAGGCTTTGGGGCATGAGAAGGATGAACACCAAGATGATGCAGAGGATGTGTATATGAATGTTGCATTCTCCAACTCAGACAAAAGGGGGAATGCATTTGCACTCGTCGTATGTCTCACGGACATTGGAAAAGGTAAAAGGTAATTTTCAAAAGTGAAGGGGAATAAAACAAATATTGCCGCCAACCATTCACGGTGACTACCTATTTTTGTGGATCTAATTCAAATCCAGTGGAATATTTACCCCCCAATCTTGGGCAATCAACCGGCGCGTGATCAATGGACGTGAAGATTCGGCAAGGCCTCTTGGCCTATTGAGACCTATAAAATCAAAGGATTTGTGCTCATTTGGGGATACACATAGAGATATACATACAGGTACACGGGTGTTAGAGGTACAAGGTACAACAATTTGAGAGGTACAGAGTTCGTGTATACGTGCAGAAGTTCTCTCTTGCACTTGGTGGTTTCAAGTCTACTATGAGAGCTACTCTGTAGTGTGTTTACAGAGGGGAGGCCTCTCAGTGAAGGGCTATGAGCACTATAGTGTAAGAAAGTGCCTTGGATTTTCTTTCCTTTCCGTGAGTCAGTATTGGTGATTGAGCTCTATTCTCTTGAGCAAATCTTACCATTTGTATTGTTCTGAGTTAGTCTGCATATCAGTGGCCCCTTATGTGACGAGAAGAATCTGTTGTGCTGGAGTGAATTATTTTTAGGGTGGCTTGTTAGCCCTGAGCTTACACTTTTGAGCATCATTCATCATTTACCTAACTTTGTAATCATCTGATTTGAATCGAGCAGTGTACGGTCTTCCTTGGTCATTGGTTGTCCATATTTTCTGAAGTATTTACCATTCTGTACAATCCTTGTATCTACCTGCTCACAGAAATGTTAAAGGGTATACTTCCCTAAAGAGAACCCCCCTTGAGTAGGTGATGTACTGGACGTGTTTAATTTTCATTCTCTACTTTTGTTAAAAGCGGATACCCCAGTACCTCCTCTACAGTTTGGCACGCCCGGTGGGACTCGAACCCACAATCCCTTGATTAGAAGTCAAATGCCTTCGCCCCCTTCGCCATTGACGCCCGCCCCCTCCGCCTCTCTCTCCGCCCACCCCCACCCCGCATGTCCCCGCCACCCCCACTCCGCCCCCCGCCATCCGCCTCCGCACACTCCTCCTCCTCCTCTACCCGCCCGCATCCGCACACCCGCCCCGCTCCGCCCCGCTCCTCCCTCCGCCACCCGCAGCAGCCCCCGCCCCCTCCGCCATTGACCCCCGCCCCCTCCGCCATTGACCCCCACCCCCCCTCCTCTCTCTCCGCCCACCCCCACCCCGCATGTCCCCGCCACCCCCACTCCGCCCCCCGCCATCCGCCTCCGCACACTCCTCCTCCTCCTCTACCCGCCCGCATCCGCACACTCCTCCTCCACCTCTACCCGCCCGCATCCGCACACTCCTCCTCTTGCACCCACTCCCCTCAGCCTCCTACGCGTTCCCTCCCACTCACAAATTCACACACCCACCCCCATACAATCATACACAAATCACACACACCCACACTTACACACATGCACCCCTATGCGTACAAACACACACACACCCATACATATGCACACTTCCCCCTCTCACACACACACTCACACACGCACACTAACACACACCTGCACATCCTCACACACATGTACACACCCCCTTCCACATCCCTACACACACGCACTCATACATACACAAGCACATGCACGCACACACATAAGCACAAATACATACATAACCTCATCCACACACAAATACACTCTCACACACTCATCCCTACACACACACCCCACACATGCACAAAGTACACACACATGCACTCATCCAGATGCTCACACATGGGGCGATCGGAGGAGGGAGTTGAAGCATGAAAGCATAATGAAGCAGTTGCGGTCTCCTCAGATTGGATCGGGAAAGAGCAGGCTTTGGGGCATGAGAAGGATGAACACCAAGATGATGCAGAGGATGTGTATATGAATGTTTCATTCTCCAACTCAGACAAAAGGGGGAATGCATTTGCACTCGTCGTATGTCTCACGGACATTGGAAAAGGTAAAAGGTAATTTTCAAAAGTGAAGGGGAATAAAACAAATATTGCCGCCAACCATTCACGGTGACTATCTATTTTTGTGGATCTAATTCAAATCCAGTGGAATATTTACCCCCCAATCTTGGGCAATCAACCGGCACGTGATCAGTGGACGTGAAGATTCGGCAAGGCCTCTTGGCCTATTGAGACCTATAAAATCAAAGGATTTGTGCTCATTTGGGGATACACATAGAGATATACATACAGGTACACGGGTGTTAGAGGTACAAGGTACAACAATTTGAGAGGTACAGAGTTCGTGTATACGTGCAGAAGTTCTCTCTTGCACTTGGTGGTTTCAAGTCTACTATGAGAGCTACTCTGTAGTGTGTTTACAGAGGGGAGGCCTCTCAGTGAAGGGCTATGAGCACTATAGTGTAAGAAAGTGCCTTGGATTTTCTTTCCTTTCCGTGAGTCAGTATTGGTGATTGAGCTCTATTCTCTTGAGCAAATCTTACCATTTGTATTGTTCTGAGTTAGTCTGCATATCAGTGGCCCCTTATGTGACGAGAAGAATCTGTTGTGCTGGAGTGAATTATTTTTAGGGTGGCTTGTTAGCCCTGAGTTTACACTTTTAAGCATCATTCATCATTTACCTAACTTTGTAATCATGTGATTTGAATCGAGCAGTGTACGGTCTTCCTTGGTCATTGGTTGTCCATATTTTCTGAAGTATTTACCATTCTGTACAATCCTTGTATCTGCCTGCTCACAGAAATGTTAAAGGGTATACTTCCCTAAAGAGAACCCCCCTTGAGTAGGTGATGTACTGGACGTGTTTAATTTTCATTCTCTACTTTTGTTAAAAGCGGATACCCCAGTACCTCCTCTACAGTATGGCTTTTGGTTTGAGGAATGCGCCAGCTTCATTTAATAGAATGATGTATCTGATATTGGGCAAATGGTTAACAACCTTTCTCCGCATATTTATGGATGACTTTTCAGTATTCTCAGGTACAGATAGAAGGGCGGCAGTTCAAGATTTCCATGATCATTTGGAAAATCTAAAAGATATTTTTGAGCAATGTCTCAAAACGGGTTTGAAATTGAATCCTGATAAATGTCACTTTTTGGTCACTAAGGGTACTCTTCTTGGTCACATAGTATCTGCCGAAGGTATAACTGTTGACCCTGCAAAGGTTACAACTATTCTTTCTATGCCAATTCCACAAAGCCCAAAGGAAGTGCAAAGTTTCTTGGGCCATGCAGGGTATCACAGAAGATTCATTAGGATGTATTCAGAAATTGCTAAGCCCTTGTCAAGGCTTACCAGTAAAAAGATCCCTTTCACATGGAGTGCTGAGGCTGAGAAAGCATTTTGTGAATTAAAAATGAGGCTATGTACTGCTCCACTTTTAAGTGTTCCTAATTGGTCATTGGAATTTCATGTGCATACAGATGCTAGTCTTCATGCTGTTGGTGCAGTTTTGGCTCAACCATCATCTCACAAGGTGGATAGACCTATCTCTTATGCCAGCAGATTAGTCAACCAAGCTGAAAGGAATTACAATACAACGGAAAGAGAAGGGTTGGCTATCGTATTTGCTCTTCAGAAGTTTAGAAATTATCTCCTTGGTGTACATTTCATTGTTATCTCTGATCATCAGCCCTTGAAGTATTTGATAAACAAGCCTAGAGTAGCTGGAAGGATTTGGAGATGGTTACTCCTATTTCAAGAATTTAATTTTGATATTTATATTAAGCCAGGAAAAGAGCATTACATGGCAGATCAAGTGTCCAGGACTGCAATGAGCGAAAAGGCAACAGGTATCAATGATGAACTAGTGGATAGCAATCTTTTTCTAGTAGCAATTCGGACAGGTTGGTATGATGAAATTCTTCAGGTTCTCACTACTGGAAAGATTCCAGAACACTTGACACCTGTAGAAAAAAGAAGATTACTTTTGAAAACCAAATCCTATTCTCTTATAAATGGAAATTTATATAAATACTGTCAGGATGATATCTTGAGAAGGTGTGTCTATCCAGAGGAGGTAAATCTTTTGCTAGAGGCAGCACACAGTGAAGGACACCTAAAGGGGGAAGAATTGGCTCATAGAATCATCCACAAGGGTTTATGGTGGCCTCATATTTTCAAAGATGCAATCAAGTTTGCTAAAGAATGCCACATATGCCAGAGGTGTGCTCCCGCGCCAACCAGATTGAATTTCCAACCATTGGTCATATCTATAGGATGGCTCCCATTTGAACGGTGGGGTCTGGATTTTATTGGGCCAATTTACCCAACTGGTCAACCAGGAGGTAAAAAGTATATTTTGATGGCCACATGTTATGCCACTAAATGGATAGAGGCTAAAGCTACTGTGGACTGCACGGCTCTGACAGTAGCCAAATTTAGGTATGAACGTATTTTCTCAAGATTTGGTTGCCCACTCGAAATTACTAGTGATAGGGGCACACATTTTGTAAATCAATTGCTCCAGTTTATATTTGACAAGTACAAAATCTTCCATAAAAAGTCTTGTGCCTATTACCCAAGGGCAAATGGCCAAGCTGAGAGTTCCAATAAGCTTTTGCTTGGACTACTTCGCAAATTATCTTTTGATCATCAAAGCTCTTGGCCACTAGCACTAATTGGTGCAATTTGGGCTTTCAGAACCACGAAGAGGGGAACCACAGGCGAGACTCCATTTCGCTTAGTTTATGGGAAAGAGGCATTGGCACCATTTGAGTTTATCATCAGAAAAGAAATAGGAAACAAAACCATTGGAATTGAACCCCCCATTCAGAGATTGGTGGCATTAGAAGAGTACAGAGAAGGGGCAATGCAGAAACTTCTGGTGACACAAGAAGAGCGCAAGAGTTTGCATGACAGGTATCTGAGATCCAATGAAGTTCAGGAAGGGTCTATGGTTTTAGTGCATCAGGTTCCACCAATTCAAACTAAATTGGCACCTAAGTGGATAGGACCTTATAAGGTAATCAAGGTATTGCCACATGGCGCTGTGCATCAGGAAGATCTGAAGGGTAAAAGGATTCCCCTGGTCAACATCTCCAGGGTGAAGAAGTATCTGAATTAGGTCAAAATGGAAGCACTTCATTCCTTGTACATACCGTGTTTCTTTTTGTAATTGCAGTATAACTGGATCTCTTTGAAATAAGTAAAATAAGGGAGAAATTGCACCAGGGACGGTGCAAAAGCTTGATGTGCGGGTCTGTAGTACTCCTTCTCTTTCCCCCTCTCACTTTGCCTTCCACTTGGGTCGGGCAAGCTCTTTCTTTCACGTATTGATGGGAATAAGCTCTGTGTGTGCTCTGTGTGTCTCATTGGTCAACACTCTAAAAAGCTTGTATAGTCTTTTGATCTAAAATATACAAGTTTGTCTTCAAGAATCAGCGGCCAGAGCATAAGTACCTCCTTTTAGGACTTTCTATAACAGGACGGGCGCAAACCATCGATTACAGCATCTGTGAATATCCTATCCATTCCTTCCACAAGATATAACGACGGGCGCCTTGGATAGACGAGATCATTCTCAAACAACGGACGCGAGTTCAAACCCTGCTCTCGGCAATACGTGCATACATATTTATGGAGCATGCTTTTCAAGTCAATAATGCAACGAACAGTCCCCTCCACTCGTCCCCTCCATTCATCCCCTCCATTCGTCCCCTCCATTCATCCCCTCCATTCGTCCCCTCCATTCCTCCCCTCCATTCGTCCCCTCCACTCGTCCCCTCCACTCGTCCCCTCCACTCATCCCCTCCATTCATCCCCTCCACTCGTCCCCTCCATTCGTCCCCTCCATTCGTCCCCTCCATTCATCCCCTCCATTCGTCCCCTCCACTCATCCCCTCCATTCATCCCCTCCATTCGTCCCCTCCACTCATCCCCTCCACTCGTCCCCTCCACTCGTCCCCTCCACTCATCCCCTCCACTCATCCCCTCCATTCGTCCCCTCCATTCGTCCCCTCCATTCATCCCCTCCATTCGTCCCCTCCACTCATCCCCAACCCCAACCCCCAACCCCAACCCCAACCCCAACCCCAACCCCCAACCCCACAACTCCTCATAACTCACCCCCTATTCCCACCCAATCAACAAACCCCACAAACCCCACAACCCCCACACAACTCCACACCCCTCCACAACTCTCCACAAACCCCATAATCTCTCTCAAATCCCCACAACTCACCTCCCACACCGCTCACTTAATATGAAGGATCAAAAGCTACTACGAAAAAATTAGGTAAAGGATGGGCTTCTCAAGGTCATTCAAATATCACGGGTGACACAAAATGAGGATCTCAGTTTGCATTCAAAAGTGACAGTAAAGGTGTAAGTGGTAAAAGAAAAAGTGGTGCAATGAGTGTTGTCGCCAACGATTCATGACGACTGCCTATTTTTGAGGATTCAATTCAAATCAAGGGAATATTTGACCTACCCCCTAATTTTGTGAGATCAACCGGTGCGTGATCAGTGGACGTGAAGATTCGGCAAGGCTCTCTTGGCCTATTGAGGCCTATAAAAGCAATGGATTTTTGCTCATTTGGGTACAACAATTTTAGAGATACAGTGGTTCGTGCGTACGTGCAGAAGTCCTCTCTTACACTTGGTGGTTTCAAGTCTATTGTAGGAGCTACTCTGTAGTGTGTACACAGAGGGTAGGCTTCTTAGTGGAGGGCTATGAGCACTATAGTGTAAGAAAGTAGCTTGGATTTATTTTCTTTTCTGTGAGTCAGTGGGTTGATTAATCTCTATTCTCTTGAGAAATTCTACTATTTGTATTGTTCTGAGTTAGCCTGCATATCAGTGGCCCCTTATGCTGATCTGTTGTATTGGAGTTAATACTTTTAGGGTGGCTTGTCAGCCCTAAGCTTGCACTTTTGAGCATCACTCTGCCCAACCTTGTAATCGTCTGATTCGAATCAAGAAGTGTGTGGTCTTCCTTGGTCATTGGTTGTCCATATTTTCTGAAGTATTTACCACCTTGGTCATTGGTTGTCCATATTTTCTGAAGTATTTACCACCTTGGTCATTGGTTGTCCATATTTTCTGAAGTATTTACCACTCTGTGCAATCCATGTTATCTACCTGCTCATAGAAATGTTGAAGGGTATACTTCCCTAAAGAGAACCCCCCTTGAGTAGGTGATGTACTGGACGTGTTTAATCTTCATTCTCTACTTTTGTTAAAAGCGGATACCCCAGTACCTCCTCTACAATTGCCTTCTCCCAATTCTGTTTACCTTTGGCTTCTTCATAAGTGATTGGATCTTCTTCTGTCTTCACAATATAAGCATAATCTTTTGTTGTTAAAAAAGATGTATCATAACTATACCGTATAGGCTCTTTCCTTTCCCTTGAAGATCTTCTGATCTCTGCACTTCTTGAAGTCTCAGCCTCATTTGATTCTGGATCAAATCTTGGACCATCTTCTACATGATCCTGCAATCTACTTTTAGAGTCAACATCATCAATACTTTCTTCATACATATTTACTTTTGCCTTCCCTTTTCTTTGTATCTCTTCAACACCTGCATAATCATTTGTTGATCCTGTATACCATGTGTTTTGCTCATCAAATGTAACATCTTTGGTAACAAGAAATTGCTTTGTGGATGGACTCCACAACCTGTAACCCATCTGTCTATCATCATATCCAATAAACACATACTTCTCTGCTTTGGGTTCTAGCTTATGTCTTAATTGTGAAGGAACATAAGCATATGCTACACATCCAAATATCTTACAATGATCAAGAGTAGGTTTCTTATCCCACCATGCTTCATAAGGAGTTCCTCCATCCAAAGCTTTACAAGGTAACCTATTCACAAGGTATGTTGCAGTATTAATAGCTTCTGCCCATAAGTAATTTGGACAATTCTTTTCCTTCATCATTGCTCTTGCAAATTCTACAAGAGTCCTATTTCTCCTTTCTGCTACTCCATTCTGTTGAGGGGAGTACCTGCAAGTTACTTCTCTTCTTATACCTGCATTCCACAAATAATCATCAAACTCTTTAGAGAAATACTCTCCCCCTCCATCTGACCTTAACCTCTTAAGCTTTTGCCCTGTGATCCTTTCTGCATAAGCAAGATAATGTTTGAATGTCTTGAAGACTTCTGATTTATCCTTGATTACATATAAAGTAATCCATCTGGTTGCATCATCAACAAACAACACATAATATCTGGATCCATTTATGCTATAGTCCCTTGAGGGACCCCATACATCTGTATGAACCAATTCAAGCATATTTGAATGCTTGTACCCTGATTTATTGTAAGAACATTTGTGTGCTTTACCTAATTGACAAGCTTCACACTTGTACACCATATGTTGCCCTTCAACATTTGGCAATCCAAGCACCACTTGATTCTTTGACATTTCCTTTATAGCTCTCTCATTGAAATGACCTAGCCTTTTATGCCATAAGTCTAATTCAGACATCTTTTGACTTCCATAAGTAAATAATGCATGTCCCACATTACCTTGGACTTTGAGAGTAAACAATCTTCCTTCCTTTTTTCCTGCAATTATGTTTCTATATCCCTGATTTGGATCTTGCACATAAACACCATCATTTGTGAATCTTACTTCATATCCTTTCTCCACAATTTGCCCTACACTTATCAAATTTTTAGGAATAGTAGGAACATAAAGTACCTTGCTCAAAAGTGTACTTCCACTCTTTGTCTTCACTGATCCAATGCTCTCCACTTTATGTTTGGTATTATCACCTGTTTGAACTGTATGTCCATTCACCTTTGCTTCCATATCAGTCATCAAGGATAGATTTCCACTCAGATGGTTGCTACATCCTGAGTCAATATAAAACACTCTTTGATCTTCTCCCACTGATTCATGAGTTGCATTCAAGATAAGAGTCATATCATCTTTCTGATCTGATGCATAGTTATAATAATTGTTGTTGTAGGACTGAGATTGGAAGCTTCTTCCACCTCCTCTAGCATATGATGTCCTACCACCTCTTCCTCTGAAATTGCCTCTTTGGTTTCTGCCTCCTCTACCTCTTTGATTAAAACTCTGATTATTGCTTCCACCATTTTGATTGTTATACCAACAATCATTTGCCAAATGATTTGTTCTGCCACAAATCCAACAAGCTTTAGCATTATCTTTGTTCTTACCTCCTCTTCCTTTACCTCTGAAATTCATCTTTCCTTTTGTAAAGTTATCTTGGCTTGAAGTCCCTTCATCATCAGTTGACTACTTTCCCTTGCCATTCTTTTTCTTGTCCTTGGAGTACATAGCTTGACTTGCACTTCTATCATTGTCTCCTTTAATGTCCTGCTCAAAAGTTAGCATGTGTCCTAGCAATTGATTAAGATCAGGAGTAAAGTGATCAAGTGACAATTCTATGGACAATATGAAAGGCTTCCACTTCTCATCTCCTCTCAGACCTGTAAGTATTTGCCTTACCAACTTATCCTCTTCAATGTCTTCATCCACTGCTCCCAAGCTATCTGCAATATCCTTCATCCTTGCCACATAATCAGAAATTGATTGTGAGCTCTTCTTCTTGAAAGTTGTGAACTCAGCCCATAGTGAGGACTTCCTTGACTTGGTTGTATTTTGGAAATGCTCTTCCAAAGCATTCCAAACATCTATTGCAC
>MU260588.1:42500-57500 GCA_020310875.1 Ceratopteris richardii
CCTATGAGAGCAGACTCTATTCAGGGTTTCAGGTATTTTGTCCTATTTGTGGATGATTTTACAAGATACTCATGGATCTATGGTCTTAAGTCGAAGTCAGAAGTCTTTCCTATGTTCAAGAAGTTTGTAGCTATGGTTGAAAATGAAAGTCAAGAAACTGTCCAGATTCTAAGAAGTGATAGAGGTGGAGAATACTTGTCAAATGAGTTCCAGACATTTCTCGATGAGAAAGGTATTACTCGACATCTTACTATTGCTTATACTCCTCAACAAAATGGTGTTGCAGAAAGAAAGAATAGAGTGCTTGTTGAAATGATGCGGAGCATGATGGCGTCCAAGAGGCTTTCACCGAAATTCTGGTTTGATGCAGTACATACAGCTAATCACATTTTAAACAGGTCATCTACAAAAGCTTTAAAGGTAATCACACCGTATGAGGCTTATTATGGTAGAAAACCTAATGTGAGTTACTTCAAAGTGTTTGGATCACTTTCTTATGTACATGTTGAGAAAAAGGACCGAGGCAAACTAGATGTAAAGGCAAAGAAAGCTGTTTTTATTGGATATCCTATTGAAAGCAAAGGATACAGGTTTTATGTTCCAGAGACAGGTGAAGTTATTCTTTCATGTAATGCTTATATTGCTGAAGATAAGGTTTATGATAAAGAAGCAGAAATTCCGGAGTTCATTAGTGAAAATGACTATGGAATTTTTAGAAAGATTCTGGATGTACATGTTCAGCCATATCAGGAGGGAGTTAAACCTCAAATTCCTAGTATTCAAGAAAAAATTGAAGAAAAAGGAATTTCACAACCATCTACAAAGTCAGTTCCACAAGAGACTTTGATTCCAGAAATGGAAGAAGTTAAAGTTCCAGAAAGTCCTAGTACATCGACAGGACAAGTTCCAGAACCTGTGGAAGCTGAAAGTTCAGAAAGAGTTTCACCACTATTCAAGGATACACCTACGTGGTTATATCAGACTTGGAAAGACAGTGGTATAAAGACTTTTACTGGAAGAACAAGGAGTCAGACTAGACAACAACAACAAGATCATGTAAGAACAAGAAGTCAAACTAGACAGCAAAAAGATCATGTAAGTTTTGCTGAAGACTTCGAGATTCATGATATTTTGGCACTTACGACTGTTGAAGATGAACCTGCGTGTGTTAAAGATGCACTTAAAATTCCTATTTGGAGAAAAGCTATGCAAGAAGAGATTGATTCTATTCATAAGAATCAAACTTGGCAGCTATGTGAGTTACCAGAAGGAAAGAAGGCTATAGGTGTAAAATGGATCTTTAAAATCAAAAGGAAAGCAGATGGTACTATTGATAGATACAAGGCCAGGTTGGTTGTCAAAGGATATGCACAACAAAAAGGTATTGATTATGATGAGACATTTGCTCCTACATCTAGGATGACTATTATTAGGTCAGTACTTGCTCTAGCAGCACATTTTGGTTGGCATATATATCAACTTGACATTAAGACTGCTTTTCTAAATGGTGATTTACACGAAGATGTGTATATTCAGCAGCCAGAAGGTTTTGAAGAGACAGGTAAAGAACACTTAGTGTGTAAGCTTATAAAAGCTTTGTATGGTTTAAAATAGGCAGCTAGAGCATGGTATGAAAAGATACATACATATCTTTTATCCATTGGTTTCCATAACTCAGATACGGCTCCAACTCTTTATGTCAAAGCTGAAACAGGTATGATGATTATAGCAATCATTTATGTGGATGATATTATAGTCACAGGTCCCAGAGATGAAGATTTGCAGATGTTCAAAGAAGAATTGAAGCAAACATTTGATGTGAATGATTTAGGCATTCTACATTATTATCTTGGGATTCAGTTTCTGTTTCGAGATGAGTGTATCTACATGACACAACAGAAGTACATTGAGAAACTTTTGGAAAGGTTTCAGATGGGTGATTCTAAACCTATGCAAACACCTATGGATCAGAACATATCTTTACAAATGGTAGCAGATGCAGAGCCATTTGATGCTACTCTATATAGTCAAGCAGTAGGTTGCTTGATATATCTTTGTAATACACGTCCTGATATACAGTTTGCAGTTTCTCAAGTATCAAGGTTCATGAAGAATCCGACAGTGTTACATTGGAAAGCAGTAAAGCGGATCTTTCGTTATTTGAAGGGAACTTCAAATTATGCTATGGTATTTTCGAAATCTACACATTTGTTACTAAAAGGATTTTCAGATTCTGATTGGGCAGGTGATAGAGACACAAGAAGAAGTACTAGTGGATTTTGTTTTTATCTTGGAGATTGTCTTATCTCATGGTTTTCAAAAAGACAACCCACTATCGCCACTTCATCGTGTGAAGCTGAATATCGTGCAGCATTTACAGCTACTCTAGAGTCAGTATGGTTGCAGAAGATTTTCAGTTATCTTGATGTAAGAGTACATCAACCCATTCAGATATTTTCAGATAGCCAGAGTGCTATAGCTATAGCTAAGAATCCAGTGCATCATGCAAGGACAAAGCATATAGAGGTACACTACCACTATATACGAGAGCAGATAGCTAAGAAGCACATTGAGCTGGTTTATGTTCCTACTAGTAAGAATGTTGCAGATATTTTTACCAAAGCATTGACTAGAGATAGTCATGAGAAGATTTGCAGGTTACTGAAGCTTATATCATTGTGACATTGAAGGAGGGATTGTTGGAATCCATGTCCAATAATTCTTCGTCCATACGAACCTGAAACTTCATAGTGTGAGACCATCTTTTACAAAGTTAAAAGATAACAAAGTCAAAAGCATAAAACTTACGTTTTTGTTTATGATCGCATATAGAAAGCGAAGGAGCTTTACGTTTTTGTTTTTTCATGGATTACGATATGGATTACGATCGTAGCTTTTTATAAAGCTTTTCAAATAGTTACAACTACTATATAAGGAGGCTCTTGGCTCCTTGTATAATCACTCACTCAAAGATCTAGAGCTTGGAGATCTTCTTGAAGACAGAGTGTTCTCACACTCTTGAAGGAGGTGAAGTTGTGGTGAAGGAGAGGCTACTCTCATTGCAGCAGGAAGTCTTTTACGAGGTGGTGGTAACTATCTTTTGTGAGTTAACCTTGTGGTTGATTTACAATTTCATTACACTATTTTGTTAGCTTCGTTGCTTCATTCTCTTCACACACACTTAGATTATTTCAACATAATCTAAATCTTGTATCATCATCTTCTTATTCTTCCATTAGTGAGTGCACCACTTTATATGGTTGAGTAGTACTCCCATGTTGTAATTTGGACATCTATTATCTTTAGTGAAGTAAGCATCCAACTTACGTTCCCTAACCTTGTCTCAAGATCTCTTTCTTTCTCTATCTCACTTATCATCTTGTCAATTAAGTTGTGTATGCTCAAGAGGTTTAAGTATTGGAACGATCCTGGGGCCCCAAATTCCAACAGATAGATAGATTGAATTACTGATAGATAGATAGATAGATAGAAAGAAAGATAGAAAGGAAAATAAAAACAAAGAAAGAAAGAAAGAAAGAAAGAAAGAAAGAAAAACGAAAGAAAGGAGGAAGGAAGGAGGGAAGGAAGGAAGGAAGAAAAGAAAGAGACAAATAAAGATAGATACATAGATAGATAGATAGATAGATAGATAGATAGAGAGACAGATAGATAGATAGATAATATAGATAGATAGATAGATAGACAGATGGATAGATAGATAGATAGATAGATAGATAGATATATAGATAGATAGATAGATAGATTTATCTTAAGACCTTTTATCCAACCATCACCTATGATTTTGCTAAAGTAAATGCAACTTATTTTGATATATGACAATCAATAGGTAGGCTTCTGGATTCGTTGACTCATGGAAAGAATAGTTTTCATTATTTGGACGATAATGGAGTGGCTATGTTTTGGGATTGTTCTCAATTCTGGACACGGGTAAATTTCCATTGTTTTCTTTTCCATGATATTTCTTTATCTTATTTCATTTCTCTCTTTCTCTTTGTCTCCCTCTCTTTCTCTCTCTCTCGGTTTCTTTCTGTTAATCATTCTTTAATTTTGCTTCGTTATGCACACATCATATATCAATGTCATTCATTCTTTTGATGAGTATGGACACATCCTTTAATTTCGTTTGCATGCATATGCATTCTATATATCGATTTCACTCCCTCTGTTGTTGTGTGTGTATACCTAGAAAGATAAAATAGTGAAATAGGAACATGTAAATGAAAACCAAAATTGAAGAATGTGTATTCTTGTGTTAATAATAGTTCCGGATGTGTACAAAGGGTAAGGATTTCAGATTTGTAGAAGTAGAAAGAGAAAATAATAAGATCAAAGTCCCTTAGAAGTAAATGAATAATCAAGAGGGTACGTGAGCTTTATCTTTGAAATTTCAAATCTCTAAACAAAGTAAGTAGTAAAATAAAACTCTCAAAAAATAATATTGAATAAAAACTAAACGAGCTAGACCAAAAGCCCAAATATGAATCAAAGCATGGACATATGAAGCAAACTAAATCATCGAAAAGGTATGCAAGTCAACTTGGTAGGGAAGACTTGGCCAAAGTGGGAAGAATCTGTAGAAACTTCCTTTGGGCTGGGGACCCCAACAGGAGGGGGATTCCCAAGATCAAATGGGAAACTTGCATTAGCCCGAAAGACTCAGGGGGCTTGGGAATTTTGGATATCGCTGCGTTGGCTGACAAGCTGGCATCAAAGTGGCTTATCAAGGCTTGGAACAATAGTGAGTCCTCTTGGACTAAATTGATCTTCGGAAACATGGAAGACCTTACATTAGTTGGCCATCCTGGTTCGAAGGACATAGGGATTCTCACGCTTGTGTTCTCCCCCCACCCAGTGTCCCCTAAAGGCTCTAGCCTTGTGTGTTCTTTATGGAAGAGTTGAAACAAGGCCAAACAATTCATTAGAATCAGTGAGGAGTGGAAGTGGGCAGCTGGGATAAGACAAAATGACTCTATCTGGTTCCCCATCAGTGGCATTAGAGGGGTGGAATCTTGGAACCTCCAAACTGCAAAGCGGTTATGGAACAAGGGGTTCAAATAGTGGAAACAACTCTGGAAACAAGAGACCAGGCAGTGGATAAGGTTCAAAGACTTGGACCCCGAAATTAGAGTTACCCTAGAGGAATGGACCGTTCTTCAAAGCAGGTGTTTAGCATGGGGCCGCTCAACTACCCGCCTTCTCTACCGCCAGGATCTTCCTTGTTTGGAGGTCCTTAAATGGAGCAATGGCAAGAAACTATCCAGAATCCCCAACTTCAAAGAGAACTTAGATGTTCATCACATTCTTAACAAGAGATGGTGCCTTTCTTGGACCAAACTTCAATGGGAAATAAAGTTCATGCCTATTTGGCACCCCCTAATTGAGATCAAAAAGTCCGTCCTCATGTGGTAGATCTTGCATAAAGGTATCTGGTCCAATGCAAGGGCTAACAAAATCTGTGGTGTGCCGCCATGGTGCAAGCGTTGCCATCGATGCATCGAAGATTTAGCTCACGTGTTCTTCCATTTCCCCAAGTCTCGTGTTATCTGGATTCACGTGACTCGGGTTTTGAAACTCACGAACCAAATCAATTGGCAACATGTGTTGTTGGGTGAGGCGGTCGGCTGCTCATCGAGGCTGTGGATGCCATCAGGGGTGAGACTCTTTGGAAGATTTGGAGGGAGCGATGTGTTGTCAATTTTGGCAAAAATCCTAAGGAATGGTCGATCCAGAAATCCTTGTTTCTTCTAGGTAAAAGAATCTCCCGAGATAAGAGATGTCCACCGTTTAGACATCACTCTATTTATCTCTTCGAAAACAACAAGTTGAAACCCAAGTGGGTCCCACATGAGGGTGATGATAGTTTTATCTACCTCATTTGTAATGCCCTCTAGCTTGGCATACTCCTCCCCTGCATTGTGGATTTGGGGGGTCCCATGGACACTAGTCACATTCACTTGTAACTTTTCTTTTTTATTCTAATTAAAATCCGAGAAAATAGGCTAAGGCCGAACTTCCTTTTATTAAAAAAAAAAAAAAGAAAAATAGAGATCGAAAGACGGGGGAATGAAGGAGAAGAGGAAAGAGAGTTATTATGACCGTATCATCTATATCTGTCGATAAGTGCGCACGTGAAAATTTAATTGCATGGCTGGAGCAACAAAGTCCGCTGAGGCTGGAGTAACATAGATATTCTTTCAGAAAGACCGAGCAACATAAGAATAAGTGAAGAGTGAAAGCAAAAAATCGGGTGAGGAAACCGAAAATTAGTATCACACTTTACTCAGCGAAGATGAAAACAAGAGCAATAAATAAAACTATAGAGGAGAGTAGAGTGTCCTCTACATTTGCAAGTAAGCTCAGAGCTTAACAATGGTGTCCATTGCCTATTTCAAAGGCGGCTAAATTACACGCGTAATCAATATTACGCGTATACAGAAAATTGATTCGGGAAAAATTGATCTCTTGGTGAAAACTAATCACAGTGTTTGGACAAAAGGTTGAGGATGACCAGAACCCTCAGGACTAAAGAGCTTTTTGAACTCGACGAAGTCGATTCTACCATCTCCGTTCTCATCAACTCTAGCGATCACGTCGACACAATCATCAATCTGGGCCGCTTCAGGGAAGCCCAGAGAGGATAGCACGATCTGTAGCTCCTCCGGAATGATGAAGCCATTCCCATCTTTGTCAAATACGCGGAAAACATGAAGGAGATCTTGATCTTCAGAATATTGCGGAAAAGATGATGAGCTGGAGCTCGTATCATGCTTCTCGAGGTAGTGACAGACGCTTTCATAAAGCTCTAAAAACTCGCCTTCCTTCACATGCGTTTGCGTATTGGAGAGGAGTCCTCCAAGGAATGACTGAATGGACTGCTCTGAGGTAGGCATCCCCAGCCTCCCTAATATGCTGCATATCTCACTCACGCTCACGGATCCGTCCCCATTCTCGTCGAACGTGCTGAAGACAATTTGTAGAAACTTGTTTGCAGAGACCATTTGGGCGGTGGTATTGAGGGAAGATTTGGACGACGTGATTGTTGTGGATGTCGCGGTGGCAGTAAGCTTCGTGGAGGTCCTTTGACAGCCAGAAGGGGAATCGAAGGGTTTTGCTTCTAGAATCGGCTTCGACGAAGGAGACTGTGGGCTGACAACGCAATCAAAGTGCCAGAGTGCATCAAACTGAGCGGCGGCTGTGTTGTAAAGATTTCCGACAGAGGTATTGTAAAATGAATCTAATGAGCTCGCTCCATTTATGATGCAGGGCAAGCTGCGGCTAAGACGCTGCGCATAAGAAGTTTTTGCCATGTGGATGCTCAAGTCTTGATTGAAAGGCTAATGTTACAACTGCATTGCTGTTCAACAGAAATGGTAGTGTATATATATAGCGCTGAATCCTCTGTAGAACGGGAAGTTTCCGGGAAAGATTGCGTCTCTGCGAAACAAATTATGACGGTTGGGCGTATATTGTAAGATTTTGGCGGAACTGTTACGAGAGCTACTGTGTACCACGAAACTCACTCCTGTACTGAAAATGGCTTCCTGCGCAAACTCACCTCTCTACGTTAAATCTCTCTCTCTCTCTCTCTCTCTCTCTCTCTCTCTCTCTCCACACACATTTGGATTCTTTGATTCCCATTTATCACTGACGATCGCTCTTTCTCAGGCATCAACATCCTATTTTGTCTTCATTGTTAAACGGAATCTTGCAAATATTTCTCAGTTCTCCCTCTCTCTCTCTCTCTATTTTTATCGCATTTATTTTCCTCTCCCCTTTACTTTTCTATCATGTCACTCTTTGACCCAAGAAATGAAACATGGAGTATGCTTTCAGTGCCTTGGTAGATGATTCGTTGTGGGACATTCACGTGCTCCCCGAATCCCTGTGCTAAAGAAATACATTCAAGTGCTTGAATGAGAAGAAGCTATTTTCTCTTTTAGCCCTTATGTAAAGAAGAGCTACGGAGGCAGCTACAAAAGGATTCTGAAGGTCTACAGTTTCACTTCCCATCTCTCGTGTTTAATTATCCAAAGTTGTTTAATAACTTTTTAGTTATAGTTCATTCTTTTGGTGCTTTAATTATCCTCCATTACTTTTGTTAAAAAGTTAACTGATGAAGATTCATTTTAAAAACTCTTTATAAAGAGCTTATGAATGTGTTTTCATGGCACCATATGAGAGACCAAATGAAGCCTAAAATCAATGAAAATGAGTTGAATGAGAGAGAAAACAATGCTCTACAATCTGGTACAATAAGATTTGGAAAAGCCTAACTACACCTCTTGATAGAGATGAGCAAAATAATGTGAAAATGAGGTAAGCAAGCAAGGGGGCTGCTTGCTGGAGTTTATGAGTTCACTAAACTAAGTGGGAAACTCATGGAATGCATACAACTGAAGAAACAAAGGAGGGATGATGTTTATATAGAGTTTTACTTTTCCTACAATTTAGCTAACCATCCACCAATCAGTTTAGGTGCACTTTTTGGTGGATGATTTGATGAGATTTGGATTTGATTGAGTTTGGCAGAGCATCTAACTTTATAGCATGAATTTGGGTCCTCCTTTTTGATTGGTCCACTTGCAAAACTCATGGTTGAGCCTTTTTGCATGATTGAGACTTGATTTTCAACATTCCCCGTCAAGTCTCAATGCCTAGGTCATTCATTCCAATGCATGCCTTGAAGTGTTGTAGCTTCACTCCATCCAATGCTTTGGTGAAAATATCTGCATATTGGTCCTTTGTATGGACATGCTCCACCTTGACATCCTTTGACATGATCTTGTCTCTAATTAAGTGGTAATGCAATTCTATATGCTTTGACCTTACATGGAACACCGGATTTTGAGACAAGCATAAGCTACTTATGTTGTCACAAAAAATTGGTACTTGCTAAACTTGCAAATCAAGATCAACAAACAACTTCTTGAGCCACATAAACTCACATGCGACTTGTCGTAAGACTCTATACTCATCTTACGTCAATGAAAGAGCCACTGTTGGTTGTTTCTTTGACATCCATGAGATGTTCTTCTTCCCTAGCATGATAACGTATCCACTAGTGCTCCTCCTCTCATCTTTGGAACCTGCCCAATCAGCATCACAATAAGCTTGTACATTCAATCCATCATCAAATGGATAATATAGATCTTCATTCACTGATCATTTGAGGTAGTTAAGTACCCTTTTGGCTGCAACAAGATGAGGCATTCTTTGTGCTTGCAGAAATTGAGATAACACTCCAATTACATGTGCAATATCAGGTTTTTTCATAGTAGCATACAAGAGAGAGCCAATTATTGACCTATACATGGTGACATCCTTCACTTCCTCACCTTCATAAGCATTTAGCTTAACATTTACTTCTAATGGATTTGAAATGGTCTTGCAATCACACAAGCCAAACTTCTTCAAAAGATCTACAATGTATTTCCTTTGCATCAAGTATATACCTTCCTCTTTATATAGTACATCAATCCCAAGGAAGTACCTTAAAATCCTTAAATCTGAGATTTTAAACTCACATCCAAGCTTCCTCTTTATGTCCTTGATGTTGGCTTCATCATCCCCTGTAATGATCAAATCATCAACATATATTCAAGTGAAAACAATTTTGCTACCTTCCTTCTTCACATAGAGTGATGGGTCTACATGACTCAGTTTGTATCCATATTTTACCAAGTTGTCCACAAGTCTTTGGTTCCAAGATCCTCGGGCTTGTTTGAGTCCATAAAGAGCCCTATTTTGCCTGCATACATGATGTGGAAACCTCTCATCTTCAAAGCCTTGTGGTTGCTCCATGAATACTACCTCTTCAAGCTCTCCATTCAGGAAAGAATTCTTCACATCTAACTGGTACATCTTCCAACCTTTTGAGGCTGAAATTGCAATAAAACTTCTTATGGTGGACATCTTAGCTACTCGACTAAATGTTTCCTCAAATTCCATGCCATAGGTTTGAGAAAAACATTTTCCACGAGCTTTCTTTATACCTAGAGATGCTCCCACCTGCATGCCTCTTTACCTTGTACACCCATTTGTTGCCAATGACTTTCATGTCCTTTGTTCTTGGCACCAATGACCAAGTATCATTTTCTTCAAGTGACTTGAATTCCTCCTCCATGGCTTCAATCCATTCCCTATGCTTATGTGCTTCTTCAAATAAGCTAGCCTTCTTCACAAGCTATAACTTGACTCATGTAAGCATAGTGTCTTGCAATGAATGAATCATAAGTTAACCTTTGAACTAGGTATTTAACCCTATTGGATGACCCTACCTCACCACTAGGTGGTAGGAATCTCCTCCTCCTTGGTTAAGATGCTTTAAATACTGAAATTTTGTATTTTTCCATATCTTCATCACTTGTAGATTCCATGTCTACTCGTCGATGGTCTTCGTCATTTGCCTTTTCCTTCCCTTTGCTACTTCCTTCACTTGAATGAGCTTCATTCCTTGTCCTTCCATGCCAAGATGATGTAGTAATGTCCTCTAATGGTTTGCTTGAAGTGGTTGGACCACTTATCTCCATGCTTTGTTGTTGCTCTTTGAAATTCTTTTGAGCTTCATATGCATCGTCAATCTATAACACATGTTTGCTACCATACCAAGGTAGCAACTCATCAAATATTACATCCATGGATATCTTAAGCTCTTTTTTGCAAGGGTTATACCATCTAAAACCCTTTTTCTCTGAAGAATATCCAAGAAATATACACCTATCTGCCTTCGGGTCTAACTTGTGTCTCAATTCTTGAGGTATGTGAACATAACACACACAACCAAATACTTTGAGATGTGAAAGGTTGGGTTTCTTACCACACGAAGCTTCATAAGGTGTAACTCCATGTACTTCTAAGGTTGGACCCCTATTCATAATGTATATGGCTAAATTTGTTGCATCAACCCAATAAGAGTTCGGAACATTCATTTCATTCAACAAAGCTCTAGCCACTTTTGCTATGTATCTATTCTTCCTCTTTACCACCCCATTTTTTTGAGGTGTATACCTCCAAGTGGATTGCCTTTTGATGCCATATTCATGTAAAGAATCTGAAAATTCATTTGAAAAATACTCTCCCCCTCCATCCGATATTAGAGTCTTTATATACTTCCATGTTTCCTTCTTCACTAGGTTTTTGAACCTGTTGAAGTGGTTAAACACCGCTCACTTTGAATTCATGAAATACATCAATACAAACCTTGAATGATAATCTATAAATGTGAAAAAATATCTATTACCTCCAATGGATGGCTCCCTTGTAGGTCCCCATACATATGTGTGTATGAGATTCAACACTTCATTGCTCACATGTGCTTTGTTCTTGAATGACAATCTCCTTTGTTTCCCTAATTGAGGAGCATGGAAATGTTGCATATTCTAAGATGTAAGATCAGGTAGACCACTCACCAAGCCCTTCTTTTGCATGTCCTTCATCCTTTTTAAGTTTACGTGTCCAACTCTTTTATGCCATAAGATGATTTTTGCAATCTATTTATTTCCAATTGACAAGTAGACAGTGTGAGGGGTTGATGGCCTTACCTCCATGGTGAGTAGTCTTCCCTACTTCTTTCCTTTTGCTATGAGCTTGTAGTCCTGCATGGAGTCTTCAACAAAACATCCTTGATCATTGAACCTCACCTCATAACCTCTTTCAACCATTTGACTTGTCGAAACTAAGTTCTTTGTGATGGTTGGTACATGCAACTCATCCTTGAACACCTTAGAGCTTTGAGATCATTCAATGCAATATCTCCCACATGTGTAATCTTGTGCTCTATTTCATACCTTGTATCTACATGTCCTTGACTCATGGGTGAGTGTAAATTAAAGAAAACATCTTTATTGCAACTCATATGTTTGCTACAACCACTATCAATGTACCATGTAAAACGTGAATTCACTCTTTCACTTGACCCATATTACATCATAATCAAGTTCTCACTTTCTGAATTTGCTGAAGTACTAGTATAACTACCTTGGTTCCTTTTGTATCCTTGATTGCCTCGTCCTTTGGACCAAGAACCTTTTGCATAATGGCCCGGTTTTCCACAATCGTAGCATTCTCCATTGGATGCTTCTCTTCCATGTGATCTTCCTCCTCTTCCTCTACTCCTTCCTCTTCCTCTTGAGGCATAGCTTTGCTTGGAACCTTCTTGGTTGCTTGAGCTTGCGCTTGACCTTCCTCTCCCTCTACCTTGGGAGTTTTGTCCACCTCTTTTGACTTTGCCTCTACTTGCATAGAAAACTTCGGCTGGGCTGCCCTTTGGTTGTGAACCTCCTTGGTTCATCTCCTCGATCACCATCAATGTGACAAGTTGATCAAATTCTGGTAGGGAATCCCTCACATAAACTCATGTGGTGAATGCTTTCCATCTTTCATCCTCTCTCAAGCCAATGAGAGCATGCCCGACAAGTTCATCATCTTTAATTGGGCTCCCAATTAAGCTTAGGGCATGTGCAAGCTCCTTAATCTTCAAAATGTACTCATTTATATTCAACTCATTCTTGAACTGACTCTTCCTTGCCTTGGTTGATGAAGAGTACAATCTCTGCAAGGTTTCCCAAACCTTCTTGGATGTGTCCAAGTCTTGTATATGCCCTATCATGCTATTGCTTATATGTTAGCATAGAATGAATATGACAGTCCTATCCCTTTCAATCTATTCATTAAGTGCCTTGACCTGCCCTTGAAGTGGTGGATCATGTATATGAGGCATCGGCTCCATGCCACTCACTAATCCCCACAATCCTTTTCCCATGAGGTAGTTGCTAACTCTAAATTTCCATGTTGATAATTTTCTTTCTCTAAATTTTTTATTTGTGCATTATAATCAGCCATACTGAGCTCTACATTGCTCCTCGAGCTTCTCCTCGAGTTTTTGTATTCTTTAAAAAGTGTTGATATTACCATTTGATAGCTTCTCCCTTGTTAAACTTTGACAAGTTGAGATCTCAATTGATGTAGCCTCCTTTTGATGTCTTCTTGCTTTGATAAGCTCTCCTTGTGCTTCCACGAGTTGCCTTTATTCCTTCAAGTCTTCAATATGATGCCCATTGAGGTCTCCAAGCCTCTAAACTGGCTTTGATACCATTGATGGGGGATGATTCTAACACCCTAATGCAAAAATGGAACATGGCTACCCTGCACTAGGTCCATAAGCAATGATATATGCTCACTGTTCTGAATGTTTCTCTGCACTTGTACAAAGACTTATAATGCAATTTTGCAAACTTATAGTAGAGTATAGGAGCTACCAAAAAAGAGTTAAATCACCTAAAATCGATATTCCAGCTGGGAGAATCACCCTCTGCAAGACAGGCTACCTCTTTGCAACACTCTTTGCCTATGTGTAGAGATATACCTTCACAAAGCTCGCAATTTCTCACAACTCAATCAGGCAAATAAGTTGAAACTTTGGAAAACTTAATGGCACTATACAAAAGGCCAAATGAACCTAGAAATCAACGAAAATGAGTAAAATAAGAGAGCAAACAAATCTCTGCAATCTGCTATAGTCAGCTTCTGAAAAGCCTAACTACACATCTAGATAGAGAGGTGCAAAATCATGCAAAAATGAGGTAAGCAAGCAAGGAGGCTGCTTGCTGGAGTTTATGACTTCACTTAACTAAGTGGGAAACTCGTGGAATGCATATAATGCAAGAAAAAAGGTGGGGTTTTACTATTCCTATAATCTAGCTAACCACCCACCAATTAGTTAAGGTGCACTTTTTCGTGGCTGATTTGATGATATTTGATGATATATAATGCATATATAGAGTTTTACTATTCCTATAATCTAGCTAACCACCCACCAATTAGTTAAGGTTCACTTTTTCGTGGCTGATTTGATGATATTTGAATTTGATTAAGTTTGTTGGAGCTTCTAACTTGATTCCACAACTTTGGGTCCTCCTTTTTGAATGGTCCACTTGCAAAACTCATGGTTGAGCCTTTATGCATGATTGAGACTGGATTTTCAACACTCTTCACCTGAGTGAGTTAGAACCTAAGCGCTCTTTCTACATCAACGAGGAAGTGTTTCGGAGCCCCTAGGGGAGGACTTGCCCTCCCCTAGATCTACCTTTTGTCTTTTGATCTATGATGTGATGGCATTGCAAGATGGCTTGCATAACACATTCAACCCTGTAACAGGGAAATGTATGATGATGAATTTGAGTTTCCTTCGATCTCAAGACGAGAATGCTAATACTTCCAATGGAAATACGAATATCAACACTGAGACTCTGAATGTTGGACAATTAATGTTTCGAGCAGACTATCCATCTAAACCTTTTTTTTAGGCATTCAGAAACTTGAATGCCTACTCCAACCCTATGTTTAATATCATGGGATAAGAATGTGAAGTGGATCCTTATTCTTCTGAATATTTAAACAAAGTTAAAGAAAAAAAAGCACAAAGAGAAGATAATGCTCATGAACTATGTGTCGACTGTGACATTGAACAAAAAGAAGATGCTTCTCTCATTATATATAGGAACACTTTGAATAACTAGCAAGCCCAATTATCTAATATATTAGTGATTGGCATATGCCATGGATCAAGACCGGCCTTAAATGTTTGGAGATAAAAGGTTAAAAGTAAGTAGGAAATTAAAGGGTTGTTCATTAGCCATATTCAAATTTCACCTAGCAGGTGCTTCCAACTATTACTGCTTCAAAAGTTATTAGTGAAAAAGAAACAATGGGTAATCAAGTGTACACCTATTTTGTTTTTCAAATGGTATATGGAATGATTCTTGAACCATAATAAGGTCCCAATTTGGGTTGAATTTCTTGATTTACACATGGAATAAGGATAAATTAGGTGGGTTGATTGGTAAAGTGCTTGGGAAAAGAAATAGAGGTAATACAGATCCACAATAAAATCCCCAAGTGATGACTAAAGTAGTTATATCCAAACTAATGAAAACTCTTCTTATGATAAAACACTGAGATGGGAAGATTCTCCATGAACAA